>RBNK01000384.1:0-26968 GCA_003990785.1 Endogone sp. FLAS-F59071 | reverse complement strand
AAAAAAAAAAAAAAAAAAAAAAAAAAGGTAAGGAAGGGGACATTGTTGATTATTCTATCAAGATGGAAGTAATCTATCCCTTCTAGGTTTTTCTAATCAGAAGAAAGTAAATCAGTTGCTGACACAAGACGTATTCCCACGGACACTCTTCCCCCCTTTCTATATACAGAATCACAGGTGGCTACCCAAAAAAAAAAAAAAAAAAGCTATTAAACAGCATTTTCATCCTCCGAAGCAACTTGCTGCTGCTCATCCAACACCCCCTGCACCTCGTCTCGGTGAGCCTTTTCCGGCGAACCCTTCTCTGATGAGCTCTTGGTCTCCGTCACGGTCATGCCCTCCCATATTTCAGCGACCTCGGCATTGTTCCTCTCGGCTCGCCTCCTCTCTCTTCTTTGAGCCTTGAATTTGAGGAATACGAGCGAGGCGCTCACAACGACCCAATAGCCAGCGTATCCGGTTAGAGTACCAATCGTAGCGGTGTTGTTCCAGCCAAGGATGGCGTTGAAGATGGTCCAGCCGCCATTGTTGGCGTCCTCGGGGTCGCAGCAAGAGACGTGCCTGGTTGAAGAGAGAGAGTGTATGTTTGCATATGAGCGACAGGAGACAACACGGCAGAAAGAGAGAGAGAGAGACAGTAGAAAGAGAGGCACGGATCCGTGTCACATATACTCACCACACTGCCGTCCTAACGTTATAGGATATAGCAGAGGTTATACCATCCGGGTCCCCTCCCCCCAAGACTTGTCCCCACGCATGCTGTTCAAAGCACCATATGGCTTTGGCGAAGAGCCCCGCAGCGATAAGGAGGAGAAGACATGTAGAGGCAACAAAAAAGTAGTGCATGTTCATGATGTTGCCGCCGCGGTAGATAACATAGCCAAAGACGAGTGCGCACAAGATACCACAAACAGCGGCCAGAGGTATCGAGGTACCAGATGCACCAATGGCTACCTTTGGATTTCGGGGAACGAGAGAGAGAGAGAGAGAGAGAGAGAGAGAGAGAGGAAAAAGGTTTGAGAGATAGCTCCTTGGTGGTGACGAACCAATGTTTGGCGGAGCACACTGCACAAAATAATAATAATAATATCACCCACCCCTCCCATAAACACAACCGCCTCGAGTCCTTCTCTCAACACCGTAATGAACGGTAGGACGAACAGCGCATACTTGCGTCCTATCCTTCCTCTTCTCTTGTTCCATTTGCGATGTCGGCGGCAATGTTTTTCTGTTTTCTCATCGGCCTCCTCGTTCATTTCCTCGTTCATTTGAGTGTTCATGGCCTTGGCGAGCTTGAGCTTCCACTTTTCGTGCATCCGGTTGGTCTTGAGCATGGCGATCGCCATCATGGTAATCAAAACTGTGGCGAAGAGTGAAAAACAGCCTTCCCAGAGGTTCTCGGTAGTGTTCCAGAGGTCTGAGGCGACAGTATACCTGTAAGTCATTGAAATTGAGGGGCGGTTATATTCAATAATTTATTTATTTATTCATAAATGATATATATATATATATAAAAGGCAGGCGGCGTTCATACCAGACAGCGATAAAAGCTCCTCCAATCGTCATACTGATTACTAGACCGAGAATAGTGCCTAACCACACCTACAAGTGTTTCCGAGTTTCATAAACGATGCTGTCCGTCGATTCTCCAAAACGCTGTCGATCCATAGTGTGCCATCGCTCGTCCAACGTCAAAAATGTGTCTCACTTTTCGTGCTTCTGAACACCGCTTACCTGGCGCCTTAGCCTTCGTGTGATCTTTGGATCATCGGGAAATACTTGGTGCACGAAGGTGAGCAGAACCGAAACTATGACGGCGGCCTCGAGCGTCTCACGGAACAGCACAAAGAATATCGGAACACTGAACAAATCTACTGTCATTTTGGTGTGTTGCGGCTACGGCTGCGGCTGTTGCCTTGGAAGTAGGTAGTTGGCAACAAGAGAGAGTAGGGGGTAGGGGGGAAGGCTCCGTACTTGGCGGTAACTGTTCTACGACCTGTCACCCGAGGTTTTTTCTTTATATATTCTTTTTAGTAGGATGGGAAGAAGCGCGTTTTCGGAGGAGTAAAAAAAAAAAAAAAAAATTGATGAGCGAGTCTCCTTTCTTTGTGTCACTAACCCAAAATGGGGCAATCGGGCTCAAGACCCTCACGCCATCCCGCCTTTGCCTTGCGCACGATTGCGAGTATCTTTAAAGAAAAAAGGTATCTGGTAGTAGGGGTAGGTAACTTTGAAGCCGACCTATGTACATACCCAGATTGCAGTAAAACCCGACAAGTATACATACGCTTCATACCATACGATTTGCGCTGCGGAGCGCAATGCTGGGTCATACCGGGTCTTGCCTGAAAAGATTTATCAGATCTCCGGAACACTTCCGGTTTTTTATCAGATTTGCCAGTAACCGACTTTTTTGCATATGGAAAAAGTAATGCTCGTCGTATATTTTAATTAATTAATTATATAGATACATGCTTAAAAGATGGCAGCAAGGAGTGGTCAAAGCTTTTGATTTTCATCATGTAATAAAAAAGACAAACCGAAAAGGCGTGGTGGTTGTCAGGAATGCGAAAAAAAAAAAAATCTAACACTAGTACTGTTACACTGTTACTGCTTCTTCAAAATGAGTCAGCATCTGGCATCTGATTACCTGATTACTCTCGACGAATTAAATATGTTCAATGGGCCGACCCAACCTTTTCACATATGGGCGTGGGGTATACGCCGATCAGCTGAAAGAGGTCCATGCACCGTGCGCCCCTTACAATCTGACCTCAAAAAAAAAAAAAAAAAAAAAAAAAAAGTATACATCCAAAAAAAAAACTCAAAAAGAACTGACGATCAACCGCGTTGTGCGAACGGCCTGTTGGCTGTCCTAATTTTGCACCAAATATTGATTGCAGCGTCGATCCCACCCGAGAATTTTTTTTTTTTTTTTTTTGCCGTGCTCATTTCTGCATACAACACCTACACCCACGTCGAGCAAATTCACCAATTCTGTCAACGACGTTTCTGGCTACTGGCCTCCACCCATGCTGAGACCGCCCGCCTCGTTGATAGCCTTAAAACATATTGTGAGAAAGAGACAAGACTCTTCGTTGCTGTCGATACTACCGTTACTCTTGATCGCTGTTTTGAGGATCTATTCGTTCCGTACACGGAAGGAGATCGTTATGTAGACAGGGAAAGGCAAGGACTACTGGATAATTACAACAAGGATGAGTTTAAAATGGAACCGACGCATTAAAATGGAACCGACGCAGGGGATTGGTTCAATGAGAGAAGAGGTGGCGCAGGCAAGGAAATCTCGCAAAACCAGTATCAAGTTGAACGAATGAATACTTTTTAAAAAAATTTACTGGGTCAAACACTATAGTTTTACACACAAAAGTTATTTATTTTATTTATTTATAGCTATTGTTGTATTGTGAGTTTTCTGATTTTTATACAACTGAGATCCTCGAGCGAAGCTAGCTTTCCAACCTGGTGCGCTCAATCTATGTACATACATTATCACCAAACCCTTTCTCGCACCGATTACACTTATTTACATTACCACCCCAGCTTCTTGTTCGATAGATTACGCTTTCTGGTCGGAAGATCACGTTTCTTGAAGCTGCAGTCACCCCAACCATAGCCGCACTCGTAGCCGCCCCAACCGCCCCAAGGGCCGCAAGAGAATCCGCAGCCGCCGCAAGGGGATCCCCAGCCGCCGCAAGGGGATTCCCAGCCGCCATTATACCTCCTTTGAAGGCTGCGCTTGCAAGTAAACAGGTTTGTAGCATCGCAGTTCGAGCAGCATCCGTCCGCGTTGGTGCAGTAGGCGGTGTTGCAGTCCTGGCATACATTAGCGTTCAACCTGTCGCAGTTTTCGTAGGCTTCGTTGCAGCAGCCCTCGTTGTTGCTGTTGCACGAGGCACCGTAGCCTGTAACGCACGGGGAGCACCCGCACCCACCGCATCCGCCGCATCCGCCGCATCCGCCGCATCCGCCCCACCTGCCCCAAGGACCACAGCGCGCACCGAGGTCGCGTTCGAGGAGCTGGATGTTGGGCTCGGGGACAGGATAGCCGGCGCTGAGGGTGGCAAAAAGAATCTGGGAGGCGAGACCGAGGAAGGCGAAAGTGGTGACTTGTTTGGCCATTGTCGTTTGCTTGATCTGGAAAAGCTCTGAGGGAAAACTTTTTGTGTTTATGTGTTTTGCTTTGCCTAGCTTTGCTTCTTGATTGTGTGAGTGAACTGAGTGAGCGAGTTGAGGATTGAGAGTGCTCCAAGGTTCTCTTTTTAAACGTTTTCATTCGTCACTGGGTGCGATAAGTCAAAGCCTGAAGGGCCATCGAAATGATACATGTACACCAATTCATCAATACAATGCTCCTTGGCAATTGATATTGGCGCAAGCATATATGGTTTACCTTTTGATCCATTTGTCAATTTCTCAACCTGATTAGCCAAATGTCAATGTGCAAAGGCATGGTAATGGATGGGGAAAAAGGGGGTTCGTCGCATAATTATGTATTTTGGTTTTCACCGTTGATGAAAATATATTTATTTCAACTGATATGACATACATTGAATACAATAGAGGATTTCACGAATCTTAGCTTATTGACAAATTTTACTAGTAATGCTTAATAAGCCACATAATCAGATCGCGTTTCTTCATGGCTGACTACACAAAAAGCCTAAATACATGCGACAACGAGTAAGAGATAAATGGCAATCCGATTGTAAAAAAAAAGCGGTAATCCGAAGAGGGAGGGAGGCCAAGAGCAGTTGATTATCTCGGGAGGTCTTATTCAATCGCTCGGCAAAAGCCTAAGATTTTTTTTTTTTTTTTTTTTTTTCCTACAATTTCTACAACTATTCTGATTACACAAAACCCACAAACATGGCTTCAAAGCTTATCAAATAAGGTCTCTGCAAACGAATGCAGCACTACCATCCGGGATATTGTCCCAACTGGACTGTCCCAACTGTCCCAAGTTATAGTGTACTCCAACTCAACCGTTCACACCTACTCGCTAAACAATATATACACCTCACACATTATCTTGACGCCTCTCCTTCTCATTCGACTCACCTCCTTTTGGCACCTGTGTGGCTCGCAGCTCAACTTGGTCTTGATGTCGACGGGCATGGTAACAATGGCCTCTGGGTTCTCAACCGCGACAGACTCAATGTCAGTGATAAATCCACCAAGCCCGCCGTCTTGTGGTCTATCAGAATCGAAAAATAGTACCCGACGAACAAACTTGCGCTCGCAGATGTAGACCCACAAGAGAGGGGAGGAAGTGAGCAGTAGCTAAAGTTTTGAGATAAGGATAGTTAGTATATATGACATTACAGATATTTTTGGGGGACCAATTTGCTCGATAATGAGCTTGTGACCTGACTTGCTAATACATCTTTATAGTTTAATAGCTTATTTGTAATAACTTTTGCTGCAGTCAATAATGTATATATTGAGCCTCTTCTCAAAGGATTATGTTGGAATTCACTAGTCAGACTTTTGGTTTACTCTTTCTATTGTGCTATTACCTAAGGTATTTGCAGCAGTGGTTCCATTTATAATTTATTTACATAGGTGGACACCAAGTCTAATTACATATATATAGCTATATAAGGAAAAGTAGCTATATTTAGTTATATATCTAAATCAGTTAGTTAGTAATACAAATGAGTATTCTCAATTAATATTCTGAGATATTGATATAACAATTCTAACAGTTAAAGCTCTCTTTGAGACTTTTATTTAGATTTTCAAATAGATTAATTAATTATACTAATCTAAAATATAAAATTAATATATTATTTCTAATATTTTATATATATAAAAAGAGGTTACAATAATAATAATAAAAAAAGATTATATTATATATATATTTTTTTAATTATAACCTTTATAATAATATTTTATAATAATAAAAATAATACATTTTGCATTTATTTTTATATTACTCTATTAGTCATATATAAGTATTCTAGCAATATTTGAAAAGTATATGCATTTTTTAAACCTTAAGTAATTAGTTAATATTGTTTCTCTTTTGCGGGATTTGGTTTTTCCAAATGTATATATATATAACAGGCGGTGTATACTGCCACACTGCCACACCACCTTGCGCCTCAAATCAAAACTGCGCCATCATCTGAATATGGTAAATTGTTGATCCAATGTTAGCATGTATGATTCCCTCACATTATCACCACATCAAATGCCTAAACATCCGCAACAACAGAGCGCAAGGTAACCAAATCAGTCTTGTAGACGGGAACGCGTGGAAGGAAACAGAGAAAATAGCCACGACCACGAACTTTTGTGTCCACTTGTTCAAATTGTTCGAAGAGAAAATTTTCACTAGTGATGACGTAGCAGGGGGGTAGTTCAGATGAGCGAGGATTAGTGGATTATGGGAATGCAGAGAGTGTGGCGTCATTGTTTTTTTGTGGCGACCTAAATTTTGGGGTGCGAAAAAAAAGAGGCCGTCAACACTTGCGTGCGGCTTGGCTGGAAGAATTCCGTCCCATATTTTCTTCGCGTGAAGGCGCGTCTCTGCCTTGCACTTAATTATATACATAATTATGTTGGAAGAGGACTTTGCTTCGTCCAAGGCCGGGACCACAAAGGAGAATGGACAAGTCGACGACAACTACACCGAGAGAAACGACAGTGGTGGAATCTTGCATGAAGGTGGCAAGGCTCATGAGCTAAAGGATTTCTTCAAGCAGTATGGCGTTGAATATGATAAACTCTTTACTGGTAAGTCTGTTGTGTGAGGAAAGCCAATTTTATTTTTATTTTTATTTTTATTTTTATTTTATTTTATTTTTTTAAAAAAAGTAAACTAAGGTCAGCGACGAGAACGACATATTTCAACCAATATTTAATTATAATTAAATATAAAAAATAACTATTTTTTTTTTTTAAAAAAAAAAACAATAATAATAATATTAATAAAATAGAAAGCACTCCACCTCATCACAGTCTCCCTTTTCGGCTATAGAACAAACTTTTTTGATAGATCATCTTATTCTTCCCGCAAATATAACCCCATACAGCTGACGACGAAGACGATACTTACTCCGCCGACGGCTCCATGGACGACGAAGCCCCCGACGCTTCCTCCACCGCTGTGGTTACTGCTGCCGACATCGATACTTCCTCACCACCGCGCACCACGAACCCAACGGCCGACTCTACACCCCTGCCCGCCTCTTCTTCGTCCATGCTCTCCCTCCTCGAGTCGCAGATCGACGATTCCCTTCTGCGCAGCATCACCTCACCCGTAACCGGCTTGCCACTGATATCGCCCTTAGCGTCCTTGGCACCGCTGGGCACTGTCCCTATGCAATCGTCGCCGCTAACGGGTGCGGACGAAGTGCGCGCCGGGATTCTCGAAGCATTGGACATCAACCGAAGGTATCAGGAAATGCTTAAAAGACAGCTGGAGGTGATTGAGCAGGCAGAGGCCAACAATAAGATAATGCAGGTGAGTCATATGTCTGTTAAAGCATGGGAGAAGAATATTGGTTTGCGTAGTTTCTCTCTGATCTGATGCTGGTGTATTGAATCTTTGTGAAATTGATAATGCCCAATCGTCCCCAATATTTTTCAATGCACCTCCAGAAAAAAGTTCGCGATCTATTCAACCAGCAGGCACGTATCCGCAAGCAGCGCGATATGCAGCGTGACAACCCTGGGCTGCCTAATAGGAAGCTGGGACCACCATTCTTTGTCGATATTGATGGGAACGTAAGTGTTTCCACTTTGTACAATCTCGGTCGCTTGGAAAAAAAAGTATTACACACCACACCATTATCTGTTAAATTGCTCATGTTTATCCTCCTCTCTCATCAAATCATTGCAGGTCCCGCCCGAGAATGAGGACACAAAAAGACGTAAAGCATATCCGCAGTACAAATATCGTCGCTGTAAGTACACTGATTCTTTCAACTTTCTGCGAGTAAACGTGTTTGCGCTCTGAACGTCATGTCTTACCACGAGCTTGCACTTGCGCTTGCACAAATTTCGAGGGACCGACAAGGAGCGCGAGAACCTGGCTCACGCGGTTCGTCTGCAGAACATGAAATTAATTGCGGACGATTTCTACGAAAAGTAAGTGATGGGGAACTTGTCTAGGTCAAAACGCGCGTCATTTTATGCTGGTATATGTTTACATGGTATACCAACATTTGCACCGTGCTCCATATCATCGCATCTTGTTCTACAGAGGCAAGGACCTGTGGTCGGTCGAGAAAATGTCAAAGCGCAAGCTAGAGATTCCGAACGTTGACAAGTTGGATTGGGAGATGATCTCAAAGCAACATGTAGGATTCCTTGACTTTTTTTTTTTTTTTTTTTTTTTTTTTTTTTTACTTTTATTTTTTTTTTTTTTTTTTTTTTTTTTTTTTTTTTTTTTTTTTTTTTTTTTTTTTTTTTTTTTTTAACTGCGAATCGCGCATTTTATAAAGATGCAGCGAAGTTTTACAAGTTAACAAATAACTGTATTTACTGTACATAGACTTGGACTAATATCCCAAATTACCTTTTGACGACGACTCATATTTTCTCGGGGACATGCACTTAGTCATGGCTGCACACTTGTTCTGAAGGGCCTCTTCGCCTTTAATCCAGTGGTGATGTTCAGGCACCCAGAAAGCAACATTGAATCGATTGTAACTTAATGATCATCAAATGAAGGAGTATTACAAGAGGAGGATAATAAAGAAAATCGCATATTAATCTTTTTCCTACCATCAATAGAAACGTACAGTTCAACCATGCGTTACTAAGCCTTCGCAACAAGACTGCCCTCCCAACAAAATCTTGGTAAGGTTTTTATAAACCACCTGCAGTTTTCCTCATCTTCCGTACCACCACATTATCGGAAAATTGGCGGCCGATTCACGCGGTTTCGCTGGATACGCAGGAACAGCCAGTCGACTGCATCACGGACGCCGGTGCTGAGGAAGGAGAATATGAGAATGATAAGCATCACAAAAGAAATGCGGAGGGGAAAGGGAAGAAGGACGATGTGACCTTGGGACACCATATGACATCTTTTTGTAATTTGGATTGACATTCTGGTCATGACCATGTTCATTTTATCGTCATATTTGGCCTCCACCGCCACTGCAAACTCTCCCACTTCCAACTCACCCCTCCAAGGCGCTAATTGGTAATACGCGGGAATCACGCGCTCCAAGCTTCAACGCAATTTTGTTGAACACCTCTTTGATCTCCTCCACCTTTAATGCGTCCTCAATGTCCTGCTTGTTCGCGAGCATCAGCACAGGGACACCCTCGGCTTGATCGTTCGTAATAATTTTCTCTGGCAATGTAAGAGTGCATATGTTAAGGAAGGAAGACTCAAGACGTGTGAGAAGAGCACAGTGCTCAAAAGTAGACAGCAATCACCCAATCTTACCGAATGTTTCCTTCACCTCCTCGATCCTCGTCCGATCGGTGGCATCGACCACAAATACAATAGCGTGGCATTCGGTATAGTACTTTTCCCAGATGCTGTGCAGCTCAAGCTGGCCACCGAGATCCCAAAAGTTGATACGCGAGCGGCTGATGTCGATCTTGCCGACTTGAACAGGCCAAGTGGATGAGAACATACCGAAACAAGAGGGTTCAAAGCAAGCAAAGAGCGAGACAAACGAACATACTATTCAAGCCTACTGTTGGTGCAATCTTTTCGGGTGGTAGACCTGGTACGCCGTTGAATATGTGCTTGATGCGCTCGAGAAGAGTCTGGTTGGAACGGGCCGAGAAAAGGTCAGCACGATAGTTGAATTGCGAGGAGGACAGGAAGAGAGAGTGACGGTGACATACAGTTTTCCCAACATTATCAAGACCAAGGATAATAACATAATACTCTTCCCGGCGTGTGAGGTATTTGTATAGACCGCTGAGAAGGGTATACATTCTTGGAGTGCTCTCAACACGAGCACCTTGAAGAATGCACCCTGCCGCTATCCGCCGTTCTGTGGCTTAAATTGTTGCATCATCTTCCCGTGACTGCTAGGTATCACGCCTGAATCTGACGTCATCAAACTACATTCGAAAGCAAAACACGTTCAGCCACTTTTACATTCACGGCCATAATTATCACCATGCCTCCAAAGCCCAATGTCCGTCGCCTCCTTTCCCAGACCCGTTCCTCCCGCCAGCAGACCCAACGCGTGAATCACCCTCTGGCGCGCTACGACTCCTTTGGCAAGCTCTCGTGCGTCGCCTGTGGCCCGGCTGTGGCCGTTAAGAGCGATGCTGTTTGGAACGCTCACCTGGCGAGCAGCGGGCACAAGGAGATCATAGCGAAGCTCAAGGCTATTAAGGAGAAGGGGCTGGGACAAGGAGGGCAGGCACAGGTGACCAAGAGGGTAGCGAGAGACGAGGACGAGGGGATGGAAGTGGAGACTATAGTACAAAGGGAGAAGAGGAAGATGGCCGAGTCGATGCAGGCGCTGAAGGTTTCAAGCGGATTGGTTGGGTACGGCGCGGACGAGGAAAATGATGAAGAAAACGAGGAAGGAGAGCAGGATGCGGGCGAAGCGAGCGAGAATGTGTCAAAACCTGCCGCGCCACCGTCAAAACGGGTCAAGCATGACGAAGACGACACTGCCACAGCACCGTCAGGGCTCCCTGCTGATTTTTTTGACGTTGGCGTGGCTTCGTCCGTAGCTTCCCCACCGAGCTCCAACCTCCCAGTTGATTTTTTCGATAACCCCCCAACCGCAGCCACTCCCCCTGCCCCAACCGCAGCAGCTCCCCCTGCCCTCTCCGCCCCAACCTCTGCCCTCCCCGAAGGTTTCTTTGATGACCGTGAGCTGGATGCCAAGGCGCGCAATGCGCCGCTCCCTACTGTCGACGAGGTCCTCGCACGCGAATACGAGCTGTTCCAACGTCAGATCGCCGCCGAATCAGTTGTCTCAGCTCAGATACAGGAGGAAGACGAGACGGAGCTGTGGCAGGGTAGGGACGAGGAGCTCGAGTGGCAGCAGGGTTTACTCGTCGGAAGAGTGGAGCGGTTAAAGCTGAGGAGGGCGGCGAAGGGTACAGTGGATGAGATGCAGAGGAAGGAGGAAGAAGATGATAATATGAAGGCGAGAGAGGAGGAGCAGGAGAGGACGGTGTTTGGAGGAGTGCCAAGTTCGAAGGGTTTGGTCAGAGATTTGTTGAGAAAAGCGAAGAAGGCAAAAGAGGAGGAGGCAGCGGCGATGGAGGAAGATGACGACGAAGAAGATTTGAATTTGGATGAGTTGGATTGGCGAGCTCAGAATCTCTATTGATGAGTTTTTTAATTGTATTATATTACAGACATTACTTTTTTATTTAACCTCCCTCCCATTTTCTTCTTTTTTTCCCTTTGCATCGTCTTTCGAATTGCTAGCCAGAGGTCATGTTGTGATTAATATTTTCAAGATTTTACACACGCAATAAAAAAAATATAATTCGAACATTCTCGTGTCGTTTTCAATTGAACTGTTTTTTTTTTTTTTTTTTTTTTTTTTTGTATTCAATAACATTATTTTAGAAGCGGTTAGTTTGCTTTAGTTACTGCACTGCCTATGATATCATTGTAAAAACCTTACAAGCAAAAAGTATACATTCTATAGTAACTAAATGTAGTTGGTGCCCAGTTTGTCTCGACACCCTTTCTCTTTTTAGTCATGCTTGGGGACCAGGCCCCACCTATCTTGGATTTGCAGCACGGGGGCGTACGGGATGAACCATTCTGGCTTTCGGTACTAAGCCGATAAACCATTTGCTTCCGGTATATACCAAGCCGGACTGACGGCTTTGACCAGACTGAGTAACCTTTCGCGAAAGAGACACTTGTGGCTGCTCTCAGCCAGATTAGGACAGAAAAAAACCCGCAGCTGGAGGTTTCTGGCGGTTGCTATGGATTTCGGTGTTGTTATGTGAAATATTACGGCATTACGTGTATGTATATATACTAACCATCGCCATCGCAGCCTTGGCTAAATCCGCTACTTTCCTATATGGTCCCTCTTGACATTGACGAACTCATTTGCCCGATTCGCGTTAACCACGCGCCCATGATTGAACGCGAAAAAGTGTGTCTTTGTTCCAGAATCTCTAGTTCCCGATCTGGGCTTAAGTTCACGCCCCCCATACCTGTTTTGTGCTTGCTAGCCTTTCTTTTATTTCATGGGGCAATGCAAAATAAGAGGACAAGAGGCCTGTCAACCCACGGTGACATGATGGCCTGATGGAGAGAAAGCTGTGAGAAAATGGCGTTACCTCCGCTCCGAGCGATGTTTTGCTGTAGCAAAGTTAACTGCGCGACTTATAACCATATATATTACTAACCATATATAATCAATTGGATTACTGCGGCCAAAGAGGCACGGATTTCGTCCGGTAGGGCCCATGGCGTGGAAGTCCGGCGGGATGAATGAAACATGGCAACGAGTAGCCAATCGGAACTCCGCGTAGGAACCAGCCTTAAGGGCTCTGACTGACGCGCGATTTGCCCGTCACTTTTTTTCGTGTTCAGATGCACAGCCCCCATGCGTCATACTCTCGGATCTCAGAAACAAAATCATGTAAAAAGCTTAAGATTGAATTGAAGCGAACTTTGATTCGGTTGGCTATAGTGCAAATAAAAGCAAGAGATATATTCTCCTTTGTAAAACAACCATCAACGCAAGGTCCCATGGATCAACAAACTCCGTTCATGGGGCAGCTTTGGGACGAAACCTCGACAGTTTTGATGGAGCTGCTCTCGTCTGAAGTATGTAAACACCTATTTCCTCCTTGCTTTTTCAGCCTTTTTTTTTTTTTTTTTTTTTTTTTTTTTCCCCAACAAATTACTAGCAACGACTTGACCTGTGGTTCTTTGCTTTTTGGCTTCTCGTCAAATGGCTGATCCATAACAGGACGACAAAAGCCCACCTTTTCTTACCCGTCGTGACTTGGTTCCTGTCCCCCTTTCTCGTCACGATGGGATGGAAGATATTCCCCTTGAGACCAGAGAGAACCTCCTTGGCCGTGCCATAGCCTTCCTATACTCTTGGGAACCGGAGGAGTTCATGGACGAGCCCGAAGAAATGGAATATGACGCATCCAAAATCATTGATCGCGCCCGTAAATTTTTCAAGAGCGGGAGCTACGACCATAATCGTTATGGTGCGTCGCCTTTGCAAAGGCGAGGATCTTTCAAAGCTTTCCAAGGAAAGACAAGACAGCGTAGCGGGTCGTTCCCGCCGGTGGTGATGATGCACAATGAATATTTGTAAAATGGTGAACCCCCACATTTTGAGTCAAGCGAAATTATATCCTGCCAGATCGCTTTATTTACTGTAAATTTTTGACTATATATATTCCCATTCTTTATACTCCCGATTCGTGACTGTTTATAATCTTAGAGGAGTTGGATCTTTGGTTCTGATTTCTTCGTCTTTTTTTGAAAAAAAAGAAAAAAAAAAAACGTTTGATGTAAATAAAGCGCTCATAAATGTCTTAATATTAGTTTATTGTGTCACGATTAACATAAAACTCGTCCACATGCCCCCTTTTTTTTAGGACTAAAGGAATTAAGCGCTATAAGGGGTCCTATATGCCTATATGAAATAGTCATGTAGCGCAATCTCTCTAATAATCCCCACTTTTCATAGCGCTAACCGTATCTTTTCCCACATGCCTAATAAAATTCACTTGACGGATTACGTAGGTTTAGAAATTCCCTAATGCACGCGCCGAATGTGTCTAATCGTATTTCTTGCGCATTTTGGAAATAGGCAAGCGCCAATTCGAATTGGTTACGATAGAAAATGTTACATTTACCATTGTCAAGCACAAAAAAAAAAAAAAAAAAAAAAAAAAAAAAAAAAAAAAAAAAAAAAAAAAAGAATCGCTATTTAGTTTTATAAGGTTGATTCCAATCAAGACATTTCATAATCTAGGGTGCCAGAGATTTGTTTTTCACTTGTGTTATCAAATTCAATTCAAAAATAATTCGACATGAAATAATAATTAATTATGTAATTATATATAAATATTTACGCACGTCAATATCTGATTTTTCATAGTTAATTATATTTATCTAGGGTGATAATAATAAAATCCAAAATATTAATTGGGCTCCATATATGTACATGTGTCGATTCACGTGCGTGGGTCCTGTGGCTTGAATAGAGTAGTGCGATGTCACCACCATTGAACACTGTGACAGTTCTCTCTGGCACGCGTTCCATCTACTTCACATACCTATAATAAGAGAACCATGTCGGGTCCATCGAGGTCAAGAACTCCGAAACTATACGACCTTGACCCGGAAGTTAGGGATTTGCTCAACGTTGACCGCTTTAAGGTGCACAGCTTGCTTCCCATATTTCCATCTTGATCCCCGCGAGGGAACTGAAACTGGAGATTTGTGCACTGACACTTGCGCACTGAATGTGTTTGCTAGATTAAATATTTAAACTGATACTTTTTGTTTTTTTCAAAATCTTAGGGCAAATTTACGAGCAAAGACTTTGTCGAGGCTCTTTCTAAAAACTTGATCGAGCAAGCGAGACAGCAACAGACCAAAGGTGAGAATGCTACACTCCCGGAACAGTTACGTCTTACCCATGTTTCTGCTTATTTTTTCTTTGGTTTACTTTTCCCTCTTCCCAATTTTGGATTATTAACTTTTCCGCAATACACCTCTCTCTAACCAACTTTCAACTCTACTCTCAGCGTTCGATCCAAAGCCCTTTACCCGCACTTTTCAGAATGTGATTGATGAGCTAGTGGAGATACGTAATCGTGTACAGGAGCGATGCGAAGATCTTGAAGATGCGACGCAACTAGCAGAGGCAGTGCACAAAAAGAAAGTACAAGATCTGGCCGGAACTTTTGAGGTGAGTGCTATGAACCCGTGACTAAGAGAGTGCCAAATGGATGTGGTTTACCATGGATCAGAAATTGTCGGGCCAAAGAGTGGAATTCTAAACCGGGTCAGCTTTAATAATTGTAATGTCTTGTGATATTGTTTATCCAATATTCATCCCCCAACTCACGGATTACTCAAGGATGTCTACCAATCCTTTGAAAACCTTGAAACGCGCATCAACGAGGTTGGCAACACAGCTATCCGTATCGGTGAGCAACTCGAAACCATCGATCGACAGAGGTCTCGAGCCTCGGAGGGTCGCGACTTGGTCGAGTACTTTATGGAATTCAACGAGGGCGGATCAGAGAGGCTCGAGTGGCTCAGGACCCAGGGGGGGACCGAGGGCCAGCACAAGGTGAGTCTGTGCTTTAGGGAGTGGCTAGTGTGAAAGGTTAAAGGCGTCACTGTTATAAGCTATAATGGCGAAAATAACTTGACGCAGTAGTATACGGTGCCACTCGCAATTTCGCGTTTACAGTGCCTGTGAACGGAATATTTGTTGAAAATTGATTGATTGCCTTAGTGTCATATACGAGCCATGGAACGAGATTATAATTAGTAGATTGAACCACGTTTAACCTTTATTAGGCCGCTATTGTGGCAAGGCGACTTAATGCCATCTCGAAGGATATGGATCTGCCTGGGGGGGTAAGTCATGCTCAATTACTTTATAACGTATATATTAAAAAAAAAAAAAAAAAAAAAAAAAAAAAAAAAAAGAGTTAAAGTGTCCACGCCTTTCAGTCTATTTATCCCAAAAATCTTACTTTTACTAAATCAACATACAGGCGCGAGATGGTATAGAAAAATTGTGCGAGAGTTTGGAGAAAGATTTGCTACGCGACTTTGATCGAGCTTATAAGGACGGTGATCCGAGAACCATGGCGGTAATTACTACGTTGAATTTACAGTATCTTATCATCATTGTTCTTGTTTCTATACGTGCAATAATCGTTATAACTTTAGCGCAGACTATCATAACTTACCATTTTCATTCTTCATATGATAATTCCGACCCGTTAATGTAGCACTGCGCCAAAATCTTGCAGGAATTTAATGGTGGTCACTCCTGTGTGCAGATTTACGTGAATCAACACGAGTTCTTCATTTCGAATATCAAGGTTGCCGAGGTAGATGAGATTCGGTATTCGGAAGAGTAAGCGTGAAATTATTTAGATGGTCAATCTGCATTTTCTATAGAATATTCCTGGCCTTTTAGTCATCAATGTTTTGTCCTATTGCTCACCCTGCACCATCCAGCCATCAAGAACTTTCTAACCCGCTTCGTGCTCCCCCTGATGTCGACACCTCGTTATTGAAGCTCTACGACGAGATCCGGATGACGGTTCGGCGAGAGGCTGAGATTATTGCCGCCGTGTTTCCAGATCCGGGTGCGGTGATGCAAGTTTTTTTGCAGCGTGTGTTTGCGCAGTCGGTGAGTGGCATGATCGGAAGAAATGGCCAACATTTGACGAGAATGAGAAGCACTGCGACATTGGGTTTGTTTTCTGGGTGGTTGATATATACATATATTCACACGCATATACTGGCTCATTAAATTAGATTCAATCCCACATCGAACTACTTCTTCAACGCGCTGAAAAACAATCTCATCTGGCCTACCTCCGCACTCTGGCCTCCACCCATGCTGAGACCGCCCGCCTCGTTGATAGCCTTAAAACATATTGTGAGAAAGAGACAAGACTCTTCGTTGCTGTCGATACTACCGTTTCTTCAGCTCCCTCGATCGCTGTTACTCTTGATCGCTGTTTTGAGGATCTATTCGTTCCGTACACGGAAGGAGATCGTTATGTAGACAGGGAAAGGCAAGGACTTGTGGAAGTATTTACGGCTGCGCTCTCTGGATTTACAGCAACACTGGTAAGTTGGCTGGTCAGAGTTTTATTTCCTGATATACTTTTTACAGGTGCAGCTCACCTCTACTGCAACATACCGTACTGATATTTTTGACTTCATAGCAACAACGCAAAAAAGGCGCCAAGGGCCCATCAGCCCTCGCGCGCGCCTTCAATCAAATTTCCTCGGCCACGTCTTCACCTAATGTGGCCAATGTCACGACAGGAGCCATTCCCGCTTCACCTCGCAGAGACGGTTTTGACGCTGCTACCATTTACTCCAACCCTGGTGGTTCAAACAGTTCTTCAAACCTTGTCGCCGTGTTATCAGGACCCACAGACGAAGATGTTTCGCTGCCGTCGGCAGAGGTAACATTAAGGATATTGAGGATGCATGCGGAAGCGGTGACCAGAAGCGTCGAGTTGACTGATTCACAGGATTTGTGAGTAATATCAAGTGTTTTCAGGGACTTCCATCGAAATGCATCCAGATAGTGCGAGCCTTGCTGATTGCTATTGGACTTATCCTAATTTCTTCATCAGGGCACGAGTAGCAGGCATCCTGTTTAATATTCTCCTTGAGTTTATAGGCACGAGATATGTCGATGTCGCGTTAGAGAAGTGAGTTTCTATCGTATTTATGCCCTAGCTTTGTCTCTGTGTGTGTGTTTATATGTTTAATTTCCTCCTCTTAAATTGCATTGAAATATATATATATCCAATTTTAATTACTTCTCTTTAGTGCCATCGATGATCTTGATGTCAAATCCGAACCCGATCTAAAAGCCATGTTTGTCATCAAAGCTGCAGACGACATTATTCATCTCGTTCAGCAGCACTTCCAATCAGCAATCGTGAGTTATATTAGTGGTTCAAATTTAATTACCTTTGCTCTCTTAATTGTTCTGCAGCTATTCATCCCCGTTTATGTCGTCGAAACATCACCTATCACACTTGAAGCTTCCGCTGGTTGTGTCATCACCCACAATTCATCGTGACATTGTTAACAGCAAGAATGCGTTTATGACCAATGTGGAGAACAAGGCAAATTCTACTATGCAAAAGGAGATTGACGGTATGTGCTGGTGTATTTCTAATCGTAATATTCCAATGGATCTAAATCATTTGGGATACCCCTTTGCTGCAGATACTTATGTAGTTTCAAATATATATATATATATATTTATAGCAATCACAAATTGGCTGAATATCATATTGGCGAAGCAGAAGAAAAATGATTTCAGGCCGAAAGATGATGATATATTGGTCTTGAGTTTGGCGACGCAGGTATATATGACCGCAAATTTTGAATTTATGCATTGTATTCTTCAACATCTCTGCTCTTGCTTGCTCCTCAACATCCTACCCCCCCCCTTTTTTTTTTTCGTGTGTGTGCAGCCATGCAACCAGTCTGTTGATTTCCTCAAAAAAGTGCACTCCGTCGTCCTCAAGGTGTTGGATGGCAAGAACCTGGAAGTTTTTTTGACAGAAATCGGAAATATGTTCCATGCGTAAGTAGCTTTGTTACAGTTACCATTGTGGTATACAAATTAGTACATCTTCCAACAGGAAGCTGTGTGCTGATGATCATGTATACTCTTTCTGATAATTTTGAATAATGGTATGTACAGAATGATGCTGGATCACTTTAGGAAATTTGTTGTCAGCGCTTCGGGAGGTCTCCTTCTTTCGAAGTAAGTAACTTTATATATCCGATTTTGCATAACAATCTTTTTTTTTTTTTTTTTTTTCCTTACGTTCCGCCGTTTTTCTCGCTCAAACTTCAGGGACATTGCTAAATACCAAGAAGCTATCCAGCTTTTCAAGCTCCCCTCTCTCAACGACCGTTTTGAGATGCTACGTCAGCTTGGTAACGTCTTCCTTGTTCGCCCGGAGATGATTAAAATCATCATCTCTGAGGGTTATCTCGCCCGCCTTGATCACAAGGCACTCGCTCCTTATCTCGAAATGCGCGCTGATTACAAGAGCGCAAAAATCGATCAGCTGGTTGGCATACTTGAGGGTGGCGAGGGCGGCGAGGGTGATGGCACTATCAAGAACGTCAGTAAGGGACATAGGCGATTGTCAGCGTTCATGAGAGATAACAAGGTGATGAGAGATTTGATGGAGAGGTACTCGAGCAACAAGGAGTTCCTATTGCACATGAAGTAATAATGGAGTAAGGAATTGAATATTGCGCGAGTTTGGGGCAATCCAGATGCGACACAAATGGTCGATTTAGATGGAACATTTTCCTTTCCTTGGCTCCACGTCTTATTCACCTCTGGTTTTCTGCATTTTTTTCCAAAGTCTTGTTCATTGTTTCTCATGTATAGTGCACGCCTTTTCACTTTCCCGTGGTGTCCTAACAAATAGATTTTATTTGCTAATAATGACCATATTGTGGTAATGCTGGAGAGGTTACAGATTAATGACTGAACAAGATGGCGATGGCATAATTCGCGTGTAGTGACATCAATGATTCATCGACACAGTCATCTTGACTCCACGATGACAATTATTGCTCACTATGATGCCCTTCTGACCTCTGAATAGCTATATAATTAATTAATTAATTTACATTGCAACTCACCTTTTTGATTCTAAGCATTGACGCTATCGCCTGTATATCGATAAGTTTCACGGCAAAATGGTCCCGAATATCTTTAGCACTGACAACGACTTCGCCGACCGCACCCTTGCTCAGATGAAACGCATGATGAACAGCCTCGTAGACGATGTTTTTGGTACCCATACCGGTAACCGTACTCAGAGGCGCGCCATCACCGGCGCCAACGGGATTCCTGAGCTCGACAGTGGGTATTAGATGATGTGGTTTATCTTTTGCCCTGCCTATGTCAGTAAATGATGCGACACCTCAAATTTTAAATGTTTCCAGTATACAACACTCAGACTGAGATCATCGTCTTGGCTAACATTCCTGTGAGTCAACGAATGGTTCTTGTATAAATGCTTTATCAGTCCAGGATAACGATAGATCTTCGCAATTGCTATATTAGGGTGTCACCAAGGACAAAGTGATCATCGAGACTCGCGACGATAATGTGCTGCTTCTTTCTGGTTAATATGAATTCCTTTGTTGCTCTTGCTTTCGTGTCATGAATAAAGCATAATACTATTTGAATTTCGTAGGTGAGGCTTCCTGTGGTTCCTCCGAGCTTGATCGCAACTCTTTGGTTTTGCATGAGCGTCCTTGCGGTAAGGTTTCCTCTGTCAATTCTTACTCTCTCTCCTCATTAATTGCGGTCTCGCAATTGCTGCCTAGGGTATCTATTGACGAGTATGTCATCCTATTTCATCCACAGGGAAATTCAGCAGGGCCATTACTCTGCCAACAAACATCAATTTCGACGCCATCAAGGCAAATTTGGTTGACGGCTGCCTGGAAATTAGAGTGAGCATTTTTCTTATGTCAGTTGAAGCCATCCCTGTGGAATGTGTTGTGTTATCTAATATTTGAAATCGGCGATGCAACAATAGGTTCCCAAGGTCGAGCCCTCTGGCAAGAAGATTGAGATCTCCTAAGCAGGGCATCTGTCTAAAGATTTCACAAAAGCTAATTGAAAAACATGATATGTTCTCTTTCCCCCCTCTCAATTTTTCCATGATTATATGTATAAAAATGTCCCAGATGAAATTTTAGCGTTTAATCGACTGGCATAAACAAATAAACAAGTGAAAAAGGAAGAATTCCAGAAAACTTGTCACATAAATGGTGACGTATGGCAGCTTAATAAATTGAGGCGACCTATTGTTCTTCCCAACCATCAGCCATGAACCAAAACTCTTCAGGAAGCCCGGGAGGGGGAAAGCGGCCTTTTGATGGGTCTGTAAACTTGACCGGTCGTGAAAAGAAGAGAGGTGTGCTCAATGTTATCAATGTTGAAATTATTCCAGAGAACTATCAAGGACCCATCTCTGACGAATCCTTTACACAGCAAAAAACCAAGTCGCGAGGAACATTCAGACCCAGAGCGTCGGAGCGCCTCCTTACGTTGGTGCTAATAATTCTGCGGTCGCGAGTCATGGCAGTAGTAGTGGTAACTCTAGCCCAAGTGGGGCTAATAACATTGCTGGAGGAGGTAGCCAAGGTACATTCATTTGTGCTGATTGTTCTTCTGGTATAATACCAGCAACGGAATCATGAAAGCTCAACACTAATTTCGCGTCAAGGTTATGTCCCGAGGACCGTTGACGTTGTGAACTTTGCTGAGGTGAGTTATAGCTTTAATATGCATGTATACACCTCGACATTTGACGAATTTTTTTAAATACATCACTCAAATAGGCTCGGGCGTTTGAGATCAATGCCATGCATTCTGCGATTAAAACCGCCAGGTACTTTAGCGGGGACGAATCGATCACTCTTTGAAACACCCTCTCTCGACGTATGATTAGAGCATTTTCCCTTTCATTGCCTTACTCAAATCTGTAACGTCTCGTGCTCCGATTAGCTTTGCTCTCAATCAGCTTTCGTTCCAGTCTCTCCCGCGAGGGCTACGTCGTCGCGCTGCGAGCCATAATGTGAAGCGACTGCCCGTACGTTTGCGTGAGCAGGCAAAGAAAGAGGTAGACCACAATGGCAATATTTAATTCATATTCGACACAAATTGAATATGTGGGTAACCCCACTACAAAGGACATTTCTTGTAAGGAACATGTAGACTCTTAATGGCATATCTTATTTATTTCTGTTTGGTGTATATAGATGGAGTTGATGCCGCCTAAACTTAGCAAATTACAAAGTCGGCGCAAGAGAAGAAGATCTGGAACTATCGTCGAGGAGTATTTGCGACGGCAAGGTCGGTCATAAATGTGCAGGATTTATGCTTATGTGCTTCGTCTCTATGATAGTGCTATCAGAAATTTTGTCCAGATGTCTGACATGTTGTATACGCCGCGGCCACTGAATATGCAGGGAAGAAAAAATGGCTTGAAACGCATATCTGGCATGCAAAGCGTATGAAGATGACCGAACTATGGGGATATCGACTCGTAAGTATGCATTTTATCTACTGCCATATTTGCCACTGCTATTTAGGTGCATACTTTGATGTCTTCAAACGTAAGCCAGGCCGAGCACCCGAACGAAAAATCTATCCGTGCTTCCTACCGCGCAAGTTCGCACCTTTCCATCATACACGATGCGTCGTATATGGGCTGTGTGGAGTTGGGCGGACCCGAAGAGGCCTTAGTACGCATGCTTAACATGGTCACAGACCCGACTATGCCATCGATTGGGAGTGCCAGGTGCGGTTTTGATTGTTCTTACGTGCAAAAAAAAAAAATAAATAAATAATAACGGCGGGGTTGGTGTTTGTCCATCCTTCACCCCATTATTGTGCCGCATCATGTCTGGGATTATTTTGTTTATTTATTTGCTCCATATGGAAACCTGCGGCTAGAATTACCTTGCCACCCACCCTTTTGAGTTTGCAATCGTCTTGAATATTTTCGTATTTTGTTCGTTCAATGTCCCTTTCCTTCATCTACTCAATATTTGCTTTGTGTATTTACTTAACAAATGAACAAATGATGCAGGTATACTAAGGGCAACCGACAGTGCCAAACTTTCTTGTACGAGTACCTCACGTATCCGGTCAAACTAGTTTGTCCCATCACTGCATTTTGGAGGCCACATGATCGCGAAGTAGATCATGAAAACAAAAGGGTTATATGGATTTGGGTCCATCCTTCGGCCTTTAAGGAGGCATTGGCGATCTTGAGGCAGGCGGTGGCCAAAGTCGGAATGGTGGATGGTAGGTTTAGAGCACCAGTGTGGTGTTAGATTTGATATCCAGAGAAACAGGCATTGATAGGAGATGTATATCGAGTGGTTGAGCTCTACCCATTCATGATTCTCATACATTATTGGTCGCAGAGCTCTCGGTTCAAGATCGCCGCGGACAGCTACTCACGTTTGAGCTAACAGGACCAAGGTCTACGGCCTTGTTGCAGGCGGTATTCGATTCCGTTAGCGAGTGGGATCAGCAGCAACAGACGACGTTACGGCCCAATATTGAAGCGCATAAGGTAGCATTAGAAACAAAAGCTGAAATCAGAGGTTACAAACCTGTACCAAGCTTTATGACGCTGTGCATTTTAATCTTTAGGCGTGGACGGCTCTGGAGCATCTGCGCTCATCGTCATCACTACCGCCAGGGATTGTGCTTGGACTGACTGTTTACGACCCACGACTGCGGTACGAACTTTTCCCAACATTTATAATATCGGACCTTGTCCTGTTACTACATTTGACATATGTGTGATCGCATTACACGCTCACCCCTGTACAGCTTTCCACAAAAAGTTCCACCCCGCACAAATACAGTGCCACAAGCCGCCCAACGTAAGCTAAGTCGGGTGCTGGCTCAATGGCCCGAGAATGTGGCAAATTGTGATATATGGGATGAGCACGTAAGGAGATCATTGGCGGAGAATAAGATCAAAGAGAAAGATTTGAACGAAAGAAGGCGTAAGGTGATTCATTTGTGGTATCGATATTCTTGACAATTTAACCGAAGTAATTCTCTGAGCAGTATTTAATTCATGCGTATTCATTTTTCATCAACAGAATCTTGTCCCCGGCACCAAGCTCGTCCCTACCCCTGCTGATACTTTGGTACCTCTATTACTCATCCAAAGAGGCACTGCTAATAGCCCCACCACCTCTCCTACACGTTCGTCTTCGTCCTCTGAATACCTCGGAGGCTGGACACTAATCCTTCCTGCCTCTTGGGGTATGGCTTTCTGGAAATCGTTTATCTTTGCCGGCGCGAGAGTGGGCGGCTTGCGCGAGCGGTATTATATGCACTTTGAAAGCGGTGTTTCCTGCTTTCCCTACGATTTTCCGGGGACAAAGGGCTATCAGCTGTGGAAAGAAAAGAAGAAGGTGGAGGAGGAAAGGGAATGGGCCAAAAAACCACCCGCGAAGCGAGTGAATTTCAAAAAATTGGGAGTGAAGAACCCGTTTGATGCGAATTTTGAGAGGTTGATTGAGTATGAAGCAAGGATTGAAAAGGACCAGAGAATGGTAGAAGGAAAGATGAAGGCTAAAGCGGAAGCGGTAACGGGTGACAAAATGGAAGTAGATCTAGCGAATGACGGGACAAGCAATATGGACGTCGTCTTCGACAATGAGCCAACAAGACCGCACCCGCGATACTGGCTGATGCAAAGTCCTAAACTCGTCTCGGCGCTTTTTAATTCAGCTGCGTCATTTTCTCTCGAGGACGCTTCAAAAGCTGTTACCGCTGAAGTGAAAAAGTATTACAAGGCGCGTAAAACCCTTGTAACCGCCCATTCTAATGACGTGGATATCACCAAGGCTCTAGTCCGCGTCCGGGTTAGCCTACTGCGGCGCGGTGTGCCTGGACCCAATTCGATGATATACTTGGTTCAAGAGCAGGAGGCGTATCGAAAGGTGCTGGAGGTGATGAGTAAAAGCCAAGTGGCGAAAGAGGGAAAGAAAAGGAAGCGGAGGGCCAAGAATGGCGAGGAGGAAGACGAGTGGAATCTATTTGATAGCGACAACGAGAGTGCGGAGGCCCAAAATGATGGCAAGGTATGCAAATTTTACACTTCATGTCGACAGATTTATGAAATATATTCAACTTATTGACGCCATTCCTGCCTCGTAGTCAAAGAAAGCCACCTATCCTCCAGAATCGGACATTGTTGGTTACGTCACCACTGGGCACTTTTCGTTCACCCAGGGACAAGGATTCGGGCTTGGTGCGTGCTCGGTGGTCGGAATGAGGAAGATGAAAGCACTGGAGGCTGAGTGAGTTGATTTCAATCATTTGTACCGTTTGAAAATACAAAGATTCTTATGCCAAGCAAAATATAATGAATACAATTCAAATATATTTAGGCAAAAGCGTGAGATCAAGTGGTTAGTTTTCGTTCGCGATGTACATAGTAGGGTGTGCAGACCTGCGGTGCTTGAATTGTTATGTTGAAAAGGTTGAGTTGAGAGCGTTTTGAGATGAGTAGTTTTGGTTAAGTATATATTTAAGTGAAATGCTGGAAAGCGGTTTTTTTTTATTTTTTTTTATTTTTTTTTTTGAGGGGAGTTTTGAGTAGCTTCTTTTGGCGGTTGTATCTGAACAAACGCATTTTTGTGGATTGCATCTACAGATAATATAATAGAGCGTGAGGTGGGTAGGGACATGGTGGAGTGACCACGCATAGGCTCACCGTGGGAGAGGAAGCAATGGATGTGGACAGCGGTCAATGGATTTTCGTTGGTTCAAGACAATGATTACTCCTAAAATGTTAAATATGCAGCTAGAGACTGAATATGGCATTGTGGCCGTTGGGTTGTTGATCGAGTTGCTGTGGATGTTGAGCGTATTTCATTAAACACTTTAACATTACATGTTATTTATGCGCAACAAGGGAAAAAAAAAAAAAAAAAAAAAAGTAAATGAAGGCGATTTCGTGCGTAAAACTAAAAGAATTGTATTTTTCTTCAGGAATGTGCCTTTTGCCATTTGGAAACAATCAACCGTGAATTTAGCATCCATCTGCAGTTGGCAGAAGAGTATATGTAGGATAATTAAAAGCGTCGCATGATGACATCATCGGCACGGCCTGCCACGTCAGTCCCAACTTCCCAACTTGCATTGTTCGCGCCGTCTGTCGAACGACAAGCCGTTCCCCTACAAATCTCAGTCTCTCATTCAGCATGCATCTGCCGTCTGTTCTTAAAGAGCCCCTGGTTATTCTTATTGGTGATAAGTGCTACACTACCCTCGTCGAAGACTTCAACATTACCGACGGTACCTGCATCAAATATGCCATTTCAAAAGCTCTCGGCTTCGGTATCGTACTCGGCGGCTCCATTGTCAAGATCCCCCAAATTTTGACAATTGTATCCTCCTCGTCCGCGGAAGGCCTTTCTCTTACTGCCTATTATCTTGAGACTCTTTCTTGCTCCATCAACCTCGCTTACAACTACCGCTTGGGGAACCCATTTTCCACCTACGGCGAAGTCTCCTTCCTTACCCTCCAAAACATCATCATTACTCTTCTCATTCTTGCCTATTCCGGTCGCCGCGCTACCCTTGTTGCATCTTTTGTTGCCATCATCCTTATTCTCCAGGCGCTCACGCGTCCTGATATTGTGCACCTCTCTTGGATGCAGTCCCTATATGCCGCCACGATTCCTATCAATCTCGCCTCGAAGGTGCCTCAGATATACACCAATTGGAGCAACGGATCCACGGGCAAGCTATCTACCTTCGCGGTCGTGAACTACTTCCTTGGCTCTACTGCGCGTGTCTTCACCACCATGACGGAGCTCGACGACCCGCTTATGCTTGGTGGCAATATTCTCGCATCCGTCTTTAATGGAATCCTCACTCTTCAAGTCCTCTACTATGGGAATTCGTCCAAGGGTGGCGTTCCCAAGCAGGCCGGTGAGACCAAGAAGACCCAGTGAAAGGAGTATTGTGTCAGAGCAGGGCGAATACGGTGGGATACACAAGGTTTTCTCGCGATGGATTTTCTTCGTGTAATGGTGTTATTTTAATTATTTTTTGTGTAAATTTTATATTCGGTCTGCCGATAAACTTTACAAGAAATATTACCCGCGACTGTGGGGGAGAGAAATGTATAAAACTTAAATGTTAGCACAATAGTAATGATTCCTTTTTAATTGTTCACTGCATTGGATGGTGACTGCGGAAATTATGGTGACGTCTTCAAATATTTTGATTTAAACTTAGATGGGACTTTACCTTTCTCTGGCTCCAACGAGCGTTGATCATGGATCCCTTCAGACCCGCACCTTATTCGCAATACAGACCCGGCCCTGCCCAATATCCACCTTATGGTGCCCCACCTCTTCAATACTCTCAACCGCCACCGCGTGGACCAGCTTATGGCCCACCCCAACCGTATCGTGGCGGACCGCCACCTGGTCGCGGTGGTTACATGCCTCAACCTCTTGGGGCTCGACCTCCTCCAGCCCTTGGACAGCTACCTGTCGTCGACATCGAAAAGCTGACAACCCTTTTCATTGGCGGCATCCCGCCTGGCATTAGTGACGCATGGATGGAGAAGGTGCTGAAGGTGAATAAAGGATCCTTTTCCAATTTGGGGAATGGACAAAGAGATAAGGATCCTTTATTCACCTTCAGCACCTTCTCCATCCATGCGTCACTAATGCCAGGCG
>RBNK01000383.1:0-26970 GCA_003990785.1 Endogone sp. FLAS-F59071 | reverse complement strand
TTATAAAGAAACAAAGTACTTTCGATACCTTAGAAACCTTGCGACGTACTCGGAGATTCCTAAGTCCAACGCGGATTAGTATCATCAGACGCTTCCTCACAGGCGGTTTAGGAGAAACCCCCTTACACTTCCTCACAGGTGGTTTAGGAGAAACCCTCTTATATGCAGCACATTCAGTTTTTGGAAGTTGTTCTATGACTTTAGCTGTTACTGAGTTGTCTAGTTTGATGAATACAAATTGTGCTAGTTTGGCTCCTTTGGTAACTCGGTATTTGTGGCGAGCTGATAAGTTGTGAACTGCGAGTATAATTTCACCAGTATAGTCTGCATCAATAACTCCTGCTTTGATCGAGATTCCTTCTTTGATTTTGCTGCTTTTGTCTAGGATTTGTGTATAAGTTCCGGTTGGTGGCTTTAGAGTGATTCTCGTCTTAATCAGGAAAATCGATCCTGGTGGGATTAATATATCTTTATTTGCATAGATATCATATCCTGCGGAGTTTGCTGTTCCTTTGATAGGTATTATAGCATCTAGGTGCTTTTTTTCAACTAGGAAGTTGGTTTTATTATTGGTTTCTTGTATCATGTATAGTTGTTCATCTTCTGATGATTCTTCCAGTTCTTCTTCTTTGTCTTCTTGCCTTCCTTCTTCAATGTTGGCCAGTTCTTGCCAAGTGCCATTGTAGGCTGGGTCACATCCTTTGCCATCAATAGTGAATGAGTTATGGACAGTCCAAAGATCTTGCAGGTAGATTTCGTCCCAATATACTCCTTGTTCATATCTTTTCTTATCTCCCCAGAACTTTCCTTTGCCAACGTATTGATAGCTTCTCCAGAAGATGTCATAAATTTCTCCGGTGTTGTTGGCATAAGGGTGTGGGTTCTTGCCATAGTAGGGTCTATTATTTATTGGTGGCATCTGTCGGTGTCTTGGTTGTGGTTTTATTCTTCAATCCTTCTTTTTGATGATGAGGAAGTCTTCTATTTTGGTTTCTTCCGGTATGAGGTGGGTTGTTGAACAGTTGCACATGTGTTCTGCGCAATAGATACGTTGATCACAGAAAGGGCATCTTGTTTGCACCATGTTCTAATTGATAAAAGTGATTTGTTCTTGCTTGTTCAACTTGTGGTATCCTTAGCCGTATTTTTCTTCAATTACGTACAGTTGGCTGATATCTCTTGGATCTGTTTCTTCTTCGGCAATCATACTTTTGCTTGTATCTTTGATTTCTTCTTTCTTTGTAATCTTTTCTCCTGAAATAGTATGAGTACTTCTATATTTGGGTGCGATATATCCTCATCTTCCACAATTGAAGCAGGTCTTTGTTTTCTTCCAGTCATCCTTGTTTTTATCTTTCTTGAAATTGTTTTGCCATGTTAAGTTATTGTTATAGTTTCCTCGTTCTCCTCTGAATCTTTCTCAGGGGTTAAATCCTCCTCGACAATAGGTATCGTTTGTTGGTTTGCTGTTTGAGCTAGAGTTTTGATTCTTGTTTTCTGTTTGTGTTTGTTGTGCTGATAGAATTGTATGTACTGATTTGATAACCATGCTGAAACACCATTGTTCATGAGCACATAGGCTCCCTCTCTCCTTAATGCAAGTTTCCAGCCACTGTGGAAGGGTCTTGAATAAGGTATCGACTTGTACACCACAAGTGATGTGATTGTCATTATATGGCATTCTAATGATAATGAGATTAGCGTCGATTTCTATGGTGAAAGCTTTAAAGGTTTTGCTTCCTTTGGTGTTAAATCTTGCTATGGCTAGTTATTTCTTTGCTTTGGTGATATATGTGTTACTACGGAATTTGTCAATCAGTAAGGATCTAAGACCTTGTTGGACAGGGATGTTTAGATATCCTGGTTGGGCTGTATTAGCTAGTTGAGCTGCTACCAAAGTTGTATCTTGCCAGGTCAAAGGTTTTCTAGGTAGATTTTACCACCAGATTACTGCCAATTTTCTGAGAAATCCAGCAATTTTGTTGACCTGTGTATATGACTTAGTATATACTTGTTCAGATGTGTGATTAATGTTGTTGGTGAGTCTATTGTCTGGTACTCGATCATCATTCCAGCTGTTGGCATTGTAATTGGCTTCAATGGCTAATATGAAAGCAGCAACTTCTTTTGCTTCTCCATCAAAGGGTTGTAGGTTGACTGCTTTGGTTGTCTGGCTGAGTTATGCTACTTGTCCTATAAGTGCAGTTAAGGCTGTGACTTGTGCAGTTAGTGCGGCAATTGCAGTGTTAGCCATTATATCAGTAAATGTAGTTGGTGTAAGTAGTGGTGATGTTGGAAGTTCGTTTTCTTCTCTATCTATTTGTTGGAAGTATTCTCTTATTTTGTAATCTAGTATTTCGTCTTCTGAGTCGAGATCTTCCGATTCTTCAAGTAAGTCAGCTTTGAGTGTAATTCTTCGAACAGTTGTATCAGTGTCTTTAATAAATGTAATGTCAGCATTGTGATAGACGGTTGTATCAGGTTCATGTAAGTCACTTATGTTGGTTGCTTCTCTAAATGTTGGTTTGCTCGATCCGGATGTATGTCAGAATATGGATATTGTGAGATTGATAGGTTCCTCGATAGATAGTGGTGTGATAGGTATAGTTGGTTCTAATGGTGTTGTTTTGGCAAATCATGTGAGGTCTTCTGCTACTAATTTCTTAAATAATCTGTTTGCAATTCTGTAGTAAATGGTGCCTCAGTGTGTTAAGTAATCAAATTGTGAGTTGGTAATCCACTCTTTGATAACTTGTCGATTATTATATCCTTGTACAGTAGTTGTAAGGTTAGTGAATTGGTGTTCAGCTCATGTGATGGAAACAATATCATGATCTCCTTTGATATTTTCATAGAGGAAATCTTGAAATGCTTCGAAGTAGGCTTCAGTTGTAAGTAGGTTTTCAAATTTTTCTAAAAGTTCATTATAGAGTTCAAGGTATGTTTCGCCACATAAGCAAGCTACTGTTGTTGAATCAGTGCTTTATAGCAGTTGCTGATATTGTATCCACTTGAAGGGTTCCATGATGTATGTAGCCTCTCTGGCTATTGGAAGTAAGATGTGTGTGGTGTTTTTAGTAGCACTCCGAGTACATCAATCATATCTAAAAAGAAATTGGTAATTCTAGGCCTTTATAAAAATATTAGTAGTATGTTTCTGATTATTATAACGGTTTTTCATTACTGCTGCTACCAAGTTGTAAGGGGGTTTCTTCTAAACTGCCTGTGAGAAAGCATCTGATGATACTGATCTACATTGGACTTAGGAATCTTCGAGTATATTGCAAGGTTTCTAAGGTATCAAAAGTACTTGTTTCTTTTATATAAATATTAATTAGAATTTCAGACTTATAGTCTTTAGTGCTCTTGATGTATGTAATAAGGGTGAGATCTTTAGCTCTCAAAGGGATCTTGAGTGTATACTGCTATTGAACTGAAGTTTATTGAATAAGGAATTGAGGGATATTTATACAAAATTCTTGAGGTGCTATATGGGTAGCTGCCCAGGTTACTACTCGAAATATTGGTTACTAATTTAGAAGTCAAATAATGTGTTAATGAAATCTATATTATAGATGTCGGCAGTACCTACGATATCAGTGGTGCCTACGATGTTAGCAGTGCCTATGATGTCGGCAGTGCTTATGATGTCGGTGGTGCCTATGATGTCGGCAGTGCCTACAATGTCGGCGGTGCCTACGTCTTCTTCTGTAACTGATCCTGATAAGGAAGTATTGATTTCTTCTTCCAGACAGTTGTTATCCATTGGGTAATTTTCCAAGAGATAGAGTAACAAGGTTTCTTCTTCTTTATTTCGTAAGTGTTCCCATTGGCATAGACTTAGATTGCCAAGATGTTTCAATGTGGAAGGCCAATATTAGAATACCTTGAAGGTCCTTCTAGCTATGCGCCTTTCCTAGCAGTTTAATCCCAGAATTCTGGCAGATTCTTATTCTGTTGTTTCCTAATAGTTTTCTTATCTCAACTGTAAGGCATATCCCATCTGATAGTAACTTCTGAATTGTCCGGCGGTACTGTGAAATTGGTAGATGTTGATATTCCTTTTTGCAAGTTCTACCATTTCAATAGTGTCCTCTTGGGTTACTCTGGCATGTAGTAGTACTGGTTCATTGTGTCAGTTGATGATTGCATTCTCCACTATATTCTTGATCTGTTCATAGTTTGGTTAGAGTGGTGTTGAACGTCTAGCAGTATTTCTTTACTGCAGTTGAGTCAGATAAGGCTCCTGAGTCCTTTGGTTTTGGCAGCTGATGGTAGGCATGCTGTTTGTTATGTTTCTGCAAGTGTTTGTTGCTGCTTTTTATATATATCACTCTTACATACAAGATCTACTGAAGGAGTATGAGGATATTATCACAATCAGTTTCAAGGATCTACTAGACTAAGTCTTCTTCACTCATCACATTGATACAAGAGATACCAAACCAATCAAACAAGTACCCTACAGGTTGCCAGCTAACTATCATGACTTTGTATGAAAGTATGTTCAAGAACTATTAGAGTTAGGAGTGATTATATAGTCAAAAAGCCCCTGGGCATCATCTATCAGCATAGTACTGAAGAAAGATGAACAGAGAATGGTTATCAACTACTGCAAATTGAACTCAGTTATAAAAAAACATGCATATCCGATTCTGCACTCAGAAGACTTACAGAACATATTGAAGAAAGCACAAATCTACTTGACTCTTGACCTATGGGCCTACCTCAGATTTATAATCAATAGAAGAGAAATCCATCTAGACCTAAAGAAAACCAAATTGTTAAAGTCTTCCCAACCTTGTAAGATAAGATGATCTTATGAGAATTCTTAAGACTAGTCTAGTTCTATAAAAGATTTATCCCTGGTTACTCCGAAATTACTGCACCTCTGCACATATTGTAAAGAAAAGGAAAAGCATAGGAATAGATGCCAGCTATATAAACTACCTTTAGCCTAATTAAGGAAGCACTTATCTATATACCAGTAATGATAAGACAAGATCTTACAAAAGTATTCAAGCTGTATACAGACATTGTCATTCGGACTTAAAGCAATTTTGGTACAAGATGACAAAGATAGAGAGCATGTGATTGCTTATACAGGATGAGCTACCTATGGAGCAGAACCTTCCTATAGAGCCACCCAGCTAGAATATATAGCAGTTGTTTGGACCATATAACACTTCTACCACTTCCTAATTGGAAAACAGTTCACCCTGATAATAGACCACTCAGCCCTCAAATGGCTTTAGAATAAACCAAATCTGACAGGAATGTATGTATGGCTAGCTATACTATAGAAGTATGACTTTACGACGCAATATAGATAATGTAAGGGGGTTTCTCCTAAACCGCCTATAAGGAAGCATCTGATAATACTAATCCGCATTGGACTTAGGAATCTCTGAGTACATTACAAGGTTTCTAAGGTATCGAAAGTACTTTGTTTCTCTATAAGAATATTAATTATAATTTTCAGACTTATAGTCTTTTAGCGCTCTTGATGTATATAGAAGGGGGTAAGATCTTTAGCTCTCAAAGAGATCTTGAGTATGCACTGCTATTGAACTCATATGTGAGTTCGGCTGCTATTGAACTCAGTTGTCAAAATATTGCAAGAATAGTGCAGAACTTCAATTTAATGAGTCTGTGACTATCTGCATTATGCAAGCCTCTTGAGATTCCGACTCTTGTAGAGATTTATATAAGTTTATATATAAGAGTTGTGAAGGGAAGTTAAGAAATTGAACTGATAGAAATGATGATTCTATTTATTAAATAAAGAATTGAGGGGGTATTTATACAAAAGGTTAGATAGTACTGCTATAAAGATAGCTGCCTAAGATAGTACTTCTGATAGCAGTAATACTTCAAAAAGAAATATTGAAATAAGTAATGCAATTAAAGGTAATACTGTAAAAAGTAATAATTAAAAAGAAAATTACTAGAGATAGTAATTTGATAAAAGGAAATACTATATGAAGTATTTCTGAAAAAAGTAATGCTAAGATAAGTAATATAGAAAAAGGAAATACTTCTGTAAGGGGGTTTCTCCTAAACTGCCTATGAGGAAGCATCTGATAATACTAATCTGCATTGGACTTAGGAATCTCTGAGTACATTGCAAGGTTTCTAAGGTATCGAAAGTACTTTGTTTCTTTATAAAATTATTAATTATGAATTTCAGACCTATAGTCTTTAGTGCTCTTGATGTATATAGAAGGGGTGAGATCTTTAGCTCTCAAAGGGATCTTGAGTGTGCACTGCTATTGAACTCAGTTGTCGGAATATTGTAAGAATAGTATAGAACTTCAATTTAATGAGTCTGCGACTATCTGTATTATGTGAGCCTCTTGAGATTCTGGCTCTTGTAGAGATTTATATAAGATTGTGTATAAGAGTTGTAAAGAGAAGTTAAGAAATTGAACTGATAGAAATGATGATTCTGTTTATTAAATAAAGAATTAAGGAGGTATTTATACAAGAAATCAGATAGTACTGCTATAAAGGTAGCTGCCTAAGATAGTACTTCTGATAGCAGTAATACTTCAAAAAGAAATACTGAAATAAGTAATGCAGTAAAAAGTAATACTATGAAAGGTAATAATAAAAAGGGAAATTACTAGAGATAGTAATTTTAGAAAAGGAAATACTATATGAAGTATTTCTGAAAAGAGTAATGCTAAGATAGGTAATGTAGAAAAAGGAAATGCTTCAATAGGCAATACTACTAAAGGCATTTCTGAATACAGTAATACTATAAAAGGAATTTCCTAAAACAGAATTTCCTTATTGAGTAATTCCTCAATCAGCAATGCCCTATTTGGCAATGCCTCATTTGGTATTTCTAAATCGGGAACTACCATATCGGGTAATTCTATTTCGAGTGATTAAAATGTTCTAAGTAGTACTGCGGCACAGTAACGGTCATTTGTAATGTCTAATAATATCACTCTTACAACTCTTCCCCTCTTGGGAAAATAGCATTCTCGCTATTTCTATAAGAAAGTTATTTAGTATTCTACGAGTTTATATATCTTAAAGGTGTAGTATTAATTCTGTTCAAAGAGTATCTACTGAACTTCTTCTTTTAAGTTCTAGACTTGATGTGGGTGATTTGATTTGTTGATATCAATCTCATTTCGAAGTTTTTCTGCTGATTTCAGTAGGTAACTCTAGATTTTTCCATATATGATAGTTATAGTGCATTTCTTGCGATTCAGGTACTGTAATTTGTTTTGTTTATACTAGAGTCAATAAGTCAGGTAATTCTAATGTTTTGTTTATCCTGAACTTGTTTTCGAGTGAGCTGATTTGTTGGTTCTATTTTTCTCCATTCTAACTCTTAGGTCATTTGGTTATTCAGGTATAGATCGGGTCCTTGGTCAGGTGTCCTCTGGCTTTCTGGCTTCATGGGGGCACATTCGACACTGATGATCTAAACTGATTCATCGGTTGTTCGTAAGGGTTGGCGGGCTAGACTGACAATGAGGTAAGTGATTTGAGCAGGTGTGTGTATATGTCGGTCTGTCTGAATGCTGTGTGCATCGGTTTGAATCTCGCCATGAGGTGTCAACAGTTATAAGGTCTGGCTCTGAGAGCATGGGATTCACACGTGATTCCGTTTCTGAGCTTGGTGACTCACTTTTGTTCGGCGATTCATTTCTTAGCTAGTCTCATTGTTTTGAGTATCTCGTCATATGTCTTGCTCTCTTGTTGTCCGAATTCATCTCTTCTCTTTGATAAGGGTTGTCTGCTTGGGTCAGCAATGAGGTGTCTCTTTCTGGGTAAGTCCTTGGGATTGCGCCAAGATTCGAGTATGGGTGGTTGTTTGCATATGATTCTGGTGGTTATAAGAATAGGGGTCCTGACATCTGTCTTTCTTACAACTCCAAAAAGTCTTCTAATTCATACAATACTTCTTTTTCATATACTTTTACTATAACTTCACAGTGCCAACAATATTCAGTTCCTTCTGTCCTTGGCAAGCATTGTCGGGATGATGGCAATGGTAAGATAGTTTGTAAAACTCCTCTCTCAAGCCCTAGTGTTCTGGGCAAGTGCCGTTGGAATAGTGAGGATACTAGTGAGTATCCTCCCAAGTATCAATTTATAGAGACTTCTGCTCCAGGTTTGTATACAAGTTATTGTAAGTTGAAATATTTGGAAGTCTTCTTGACTTATGAGTAGTTCTTTTCTTACTATACTTTTTGAACTATTTGAATACTCCAGATACTCCTCCATGTAGTTGGTGACGATAACCTCGCAATCATTATGGAAGGTGGATTTCGAAAGCACAAATTATGAGGCCCCGTGATCGATTTGGTCAATTCATCAAACGAGTCCCTGTTGTGATAGTTGAGCCGATTGTCGGTCTGTCTCCAGTAGTTGCTGCTATAGTTATGGCTTCAGTAGCACTTTCTTCAATAGTTAGCAAGACTTCTGCTACACTTATTATGACTAATAAGGTTGAAGACTGGTAATTATAATTCAGTTCTAATATAACTCTTGTCTATTTTGTTGAGATTTCTTAGTAATTCTCTTTTCTTTTTGATAGTTAAATCAGCCATGTCATTGGAAGTCCTTGGTCTCCAAAGTCTGCATAGTCTCCTTAGCCTCTATCAGATGATCAAGAGAATGTGCATTCTTCTTCTATAATTGTTGAAGATTGGGTTGATATCCGAAAATGCCAATCTATTGAAAGGGTTAAGTCCTGGTTTTCAGAATCTCAGTCTCCTCATAGAGTTCTAGGATTTGAGGAGTGGGTAAATTTATAGAGGGCTTATGTTACCTCCCATTGTGCATCTCCATCGTCTTCTTCTTCTAAGTAAATTTGAATAAATAATTGAGGTCCTTTTATCTATTAATTGTTCAGTTTGTAATCTAGATGTTGCTAATAATTGTTTTGTCAATAATCATTTATCTGTTTCTAATTTGACTAGTGTTGTTATATCGGCTGGTGCTTGTTGTCCCAGAGTATATGATTCATTTCTATCAATACTGATTTGGTAATCTATGTCTCTAATGAATGATTCGTATCATCTTCTCAAGGTTGCTTGTATTGATATGTCTTTATGAAGTCCATTCGCAAAGTTCACCTGCTTTTGAAGTCCATCTATATCTCTTATTGTTGTGATCGTCTCCATTCCTCCTCGGTATTGTAGTCTTCTTACTGATTTGTATAGATGTTTGGTGTTACTCTGAGTATATTGCAAGTATTCCAAAAGAATTTAGGCCTTAATAAAATGTTCGTAATATATGTTCCTCAAATGTTAATTATATTACAATTGTGATGATGCTGAATGTTCATTGTATTGAGTGTTGATATTGCTGCTACCAAAGTTGTATCTTGCTATTTCAGCAGTTTTCTAGATAGTTTTTGTTGTCACTGCTGTCAAGTTGTAAAGGGTGGCAGTGTTTCATAACTGTTGCTCCCAAGTTGTAAGGAGAGGGTGGTGTTTCACAACCCATAGTCACCAAGTTGTATCTTATCAGGTCAAAGGTTTTCTAGGCAGTTGAAGGACAGTTTTTCATTACCGCTGCTACCAAGTTGTAAGGGGGTTTCTTCTAAACCACCTGTGAGGAAGCATCTGATGATACTAATTCACATTGGACTTAGGAATCTCCAAGTACATTACAAGGTTTCTAAGGTATTGAAAGTACTTTGTTTCTTTATAAAATTATTAATTGTGAATTTCAGACCTATAGTCTTTAGCACTCTTGATGTGTGTAGAAGGGGTAAGATCTTTAGCTCTTAAAGGGATCTTAAGTATGCACTGCTATTGAACTCAGTTGTCAGAATATTGTAAGAATAGTGCAGAACTTCAATTTAATGAGTCCATGACTATCTGCATTATGTGAGCCTCTTGAGATTCTGGCTCTTGTAGAGATTTATATAAGATTGTGTATAAGAGTTATAAAGAGAAGTTAAGAAATTAAACTGATAGGAATGATAATTCTGTTTATTAAATAAAGAATTGAGGGAGTATTTATACAAGAAATCAGATAGTACTGCTATAAAGGTAGCTGCCTAAGATAGTACTTCTGATAGCAGTAATACTTCAAAAAAAAATACTGAAATAAGTAATGTAGTAAAAGATAATACTATGAAAGGTAATAATAAAAAGGGAAATTACTAGAGATAGTAATTTTAGAAAAGGAAATACTATATGAAGTATTTCTGAAAAGAGTAATGCTAAGATAGGTAATGTAGAAAAAGGAAATGCTTCAATAGGCAATACTACTAAAGGCATTTCTGAATACAGTAATACTATAAAAGAAATTTCCTAAAACAGAATTTCCTCATTGAGTAATTCCTCAATCAGCAATGCTCTATTTGGCAATGCCTCATTTGGTATTTCTAAATCGGGAACTACCATATCGGGTAATTCTATTTCAAGTGACTAGAATGTTCTAAGTAGTGCTGCAGCACAGTAACAGTCATTTGTAATGTCTAATCACTCTTACATCATAGGCACTGCTGACATCATAGGTACTGCTGATATCATAGGCACTGCCAACATCTACAATATAGATTTTATTCACACATTATTTGACTTCTAAATTAGCAACCAATATTCTGAGTAGTAACCTGGGCAGCTACCCATATAGCACCTTAAGAATTTTATATAAATATCTCTCAATTCTTTATTTAATAAACTTCAGTTCAATAGCAGTGCACACTCAAGATCCTTTTGAGAGTTAAAGATCTCACCCTTCCTACACATATCAAGAGCACTCGAAAGACTATAAGTCTAGAAATCATAATTAATAATTTTACAAGAAACAAAGTACTTTCAATACCTTAGAAACCTTGTGACATACTCGGAGATTCCTAAGTCCAACACAGATTAGTATCATCAGATGCTTCCTCACAGGTGGTTTAGAAGAAACCCCCTTACAACAACTATATACTAGAGTAACTCAAGAAGATACTATTGACATAGTAGAATTCATAAAAAGAAATATCAGTATCTAGCAATTCAATAATACTGCTGGACAATTCAAAAGTTACTATCAAATAGATTATGCTTTATAACTAAGGCAAGAAAACTATCAAGAACTGACAGAATGAGAATCTGCTGAATATCTAGAACTAAACCCTTGGGAAAGACATATAGTTAAAAGAACCTTCAACATATTCCAACATTAGCCATCCACATTGAAACATCTTGGCAATTTAAGTCTACATCAATAGGAAAACTTATAAAATATAGAAGAAGAAATATTGTTACTTTACCTCTTAGAAAATTACCTAGTGGACAACAACTATATTGAAGAAGAAACTAGTACTTCCTTATCCAGATTGAATACCAAAGAAGAAATCCACACTGTGGATACTATTAACACTGTGGATATCATCAACACTGTAGATACTATCAACACTATAGATACCATCAACACTGTAGATACTATTAATACTGTGGATACTATCTATACTGCTGAAATTATCAACACTAATAATACTACCAACATTATTGATATTTTATTTAATAATAAATGGAACTTATAAATTAATTATAGTATAACTAATAATATTCTGAGTAGTAACCAGGGTAGCTACTCATATAGTACCTTGAGAATTTTGTATAAATGTCCTTCAATTCTTTATTCAATAAACTTTACTTCTAAAGCTATGCATACTCAAAGACCTTTTAAGAGCTTAAGATCTCACCCCCTTCTACACACATTATGAGCACTAAAAAGACTATAAGTCTGAAAATCATAATTAATATTCTTACAAGAAACAAAGTACTTTTAATACCTTAGAAACCTTATGATGTACTTGGAGATTTCTAAGTCCAATATGGATTAGTATCATCAGACACTTCCTCTCAGGTGGTTTAGAAGGAACCTCTTTATAACTTAGTAGCAGTGGTAACAAAAAACCATTATAATAATAAGAAACATACTACTAATATTTTTACAAAGGCCTAGAATTATCAATTCCTTTTAGATATGATCGACATACTCGGAGTACTACTAACACCATATATATCTAATTTCTAACAGCCAGAGAGGCTATATATATCATAGAACTCTTCAAGTAGATATAATATCAGCAACTGCTACAAAGCACTGATTCAACAACTGTAGCTTGCTTATGAGGCAAAACATACCTTGAACTCTATAATAAACTTGAAAAAAACTCTCTTAGAACTAATGCCTACTTCAAAGCATTTTAAGACTTCCTTTATAAAAACATCAAAGGAGATCATAATATTGTTTCAATCACATAAGCAGAATACTATTTTACCAACCTCACATCTACTATACAAGGATATAATAATCAATAAATCATCTAAGAGTAGATCACTAACTCACTATTCAATTACTCAACACACTGAGGTATCATTTACTACTGAATTGCAAATAGATTATTTAAGAAATTAGTAGCAGAAGATCTTATATAATTCACAGAAACAACTATTGTGTCAGTTGATAATTGCATTCTCTACTATTGTAAGGGGGTTTCTCCTAAACCGCCTGTGAGGAAGCATCTGATGATACTAATCCACGTTGGACTTAGGAATCTCTGAGTACGTCACAAGGTTTCTAAGGTATCAAAAGTACTTTGTTTCTTTATAAGATTATTAATTGTGAATTTCAGACTTATAGTCTTTAGTGCTCTTGAGGTATGTGTAGAAGGAGGTGAGATCTTTAGCTCTCAAAGGGATCTTGAGTATGCACTGCTATTGAACTGAGGTTTATTGAATAAAGATTTGAGGGATATTTATACAAGTTTCTCGAGGTGCTATATGGGTAGCTGCCCAGATTACTACTCTTGAAACTATTAGCTATTCAAAATATAAACTAATTATGAATTTATGTGATATAATGAGTTATATAAGTTAGGGATTTAAGACAGTTAAAGATTTAAGACAGTTGAAAGGTTTAAGATGGTTAAAAGGTTTCACAAATCAAGGAACTGTTCCAATTGGTTGAAATCTCTTTATAGTACGCGGATTTCTTCTTTAAGTTCCTCAAAGGCATTCTGAGATAGTTGGTGAAATGCGGATGATCCAATTTTGGTAAGTCTTTTCAAGATGGCTGGTCAGAACTGGAAGAGTCTGTAAATCCGGAGGGCAATCCTTTGAGATTGGAGGGGAATCCCTTGATGTAGTGCTCGTTTGCATACTTCTGCATGTTGTCGGTCTCATACATGTTCGAGATCTTCTTCCCAGATCCTAGCGATCTTATAGTAGGCCTGAAATTTGTCTTATGTTTGTTGTTTCTGAGCAATGTCGATGTTTTTCATTATTATTTAAGTCCTTCATAGGGCAGATCCTTCCTCAGGTAGTAGTTCAGATAGAGGGTCTTCTAAGGCTCGGTATGCTTCAATGACTTAGCTTCAGAGGTATTCGTTATTGTTAAATTGGGGCATGGTTGTTTGTTATGTTTCTGCAAGTGTTTGTTGCTGCTTTTTATATCTATCACTCTTACAACTCTTCCCTCTTTGAGAAAATAGCATCCATGCTATTTCTGTAAGGACTTGTGATATTTTTCCAGTGCTTCATCTGCATTTGTCAGATTGCTAAGTGGTTCTCATGTAGCATCGTGTAAGGGGTATCCTTTCCACTTGATCGGGTATTGCGGTGTCGATCTGTTGCCTTGTTGGTGATCCGTTGATCTAAGATTTCTTCTACTTCGAATTCTTCTGCATCATTGACCAAAATTGGTGCGGGTGGTTTGACTTGTCTATCCAGAAATAGATCATCATTATTTGGTGTGTAACGTTTTAGTAGTGATATATGAAACACAGGGTAAATCCTCATTGTTGGTGGTAACTCCAGTTTGTAAGCAACAGCTGATATTTTTGCGATAATCTTGAATGGTCCGAGAAACTTGTTCTGAAGGTTGATTAGATAACTGTCGCAATGTGATATGTCTTAAGGATAGTAAGACTATTTCATCTATCTCAAATGATTCTTCATGCCTTTTTTCGTTTGTGTATCTTGTTTATTGTACTTGTGCTTCGCAAATTGCATCTTGTGCTTTGGTCAGCAGGTTGGTCATTTGTGTGGTAAAGTCATCAACGGCTTGTACTGTTGATTCGACTTTTTCTAGTAACAAGGTTGCTGGTGTCAGCAGGTGATAACCATAATTTAGGAAGAATGGCAATAGTTTCATTGACTTTTGCTGAGCATTATTGCATGCGAATTCAGCGGCAGTTAAGTGTTCGTCTCAATCATTCTGTCAATAGTTGACGTAAGTTCTAAGCATTTGTTCTAATGTTTGGTTCATGTGTTCTGTTTGTCCATCGGTCTATGGGTGAAATGCAGTTGAGAGTACTATTTTTGTTCCAAGTGTTTTGAATAGCGATTGCCAAAAGTTGCTTGTAAACTTTGGATCTTGGTCGCAGATAATAATTCATGGAAGTCCATATAGTCGAAAAATATTGTTGAAAAATATTTTTGCTACTTCTGGTACAGTATCAGTTGTTTTGCTTACAACAAAGTGAGTTTGCTTGCTGAGTCGATCGATGAAGATGGTTATTACGTCTTTTCCAGATGTTGTTTTTGGCAGTTGGACAATGAAATCTATACTGATTTGTTCCCATTTTTTGGCAGGTATAGGTAGTGGTTGTAGTAGTCCAGCAGGTGATTGTCTGAGTGTTTTGTTATATTGACAAGTATTGCAAGAAGCTATAAAGCTTTTGGTACTTGTGAATATTTTCAGAACAAGTATATGCCAAGTCATATGCACAGGTCAACAAAATTACTGGATTTCTCAGAAAATCTGCAGCAATCTGGTGGCAAAATTTGCCTAGAAAACCTTTGATCTGGCAAGATACAACCTTGGTAGCCACTCAAATAGCTAATGCAGTCCAACCAGGATATCCAAACATCCCCATCCAACAAGGTCTTAGATCCTTACTGATCAACAAATTCCGCAGTAGCGCACATATTGCCGAAGCAAAGAAACGTTTAGCCACAGCAAGATTCAACACTAAAGGAAACAAAACCTTTGAAGCTTTCACCGCAGAAATCGACGCTGACCTCATCATCATTGGGATACCTTACGACGATGACAATCACATCACTTGTGGTGCACGAGCCGACACCTTATTCAAGACCCTTCCACAGTGGCTTGAAACCCGCATTAAGGAGAGAGGGAGCCCATGTGCTCACGAACAATGGTGTTTCGGCATGGTCATCAAATCAGCATGTACAATTCTATCAGCACAACAAACACAGACAGAAACTAGGAATCAAAACTCTGGCTCAAGCAGCAAACCAACAACTGGTACTTACTGACGAGAAAGATTCAACCCATGAGGAGGATTCAGAGGAGGACGAGGAAATTACAACAATAACCCAACATAGCGAAACAATTTCAAGAAAGAAGAAAACAAGGATGACTGGAAGAAAATGAAGACTTGCTTCAATTGTGGAAAACGTGGATATATCGCACCTGATTGTAGAAGTACTCATACTATTTCGGGAGAAAAAATTACAAAGAAAGAAGAAACCAAAGATACAAGCAAAAGCATGACTACCGAAGAAGAAACGGATCCCAGAGATATCAGCCGACTGTATGTAATTGAAGAAAAATATGGCCGAGGATACCACAAGTTGAATGAGCAAGAACAAATCACCCTCATCAATTGGAACATGGTGCAAACAAGATGCCCATTCTGTGACCAACACATCTATTGCGCAGAACACATGTACAACTGTTCAACAACTCACCTCATACCGGATGAATCCAAAGTAGAAGACTTCCTCATCATCAAAAAGAAGGATCGAAGAATAAAACTGCAACCAAGATGCCGACAGATGCTACTGATGAATAATGGACCCTACCATGGCAAAAACCCACACCCTTATACCAACAACACTAGAGAAATCTATGACATTTTCTGGAGAAGCTATCAATACATTAGCAAAGGAAAGTTCTGAGGAGACAAGAAGAGATATGAACAAGGAGTATATTGGGATGAAATCTACCCACAAGATCTTTGGACTGTTCATGACTCATCTACTATCAATGGCAAGGGATGCAACTCAGCCTATAATGGCACTTGGCAAGAACTGGCTGACATTGAAGAAGGAAGGCAAAAAGATAAAGAATAAGAATAGGAAGAATCATCAGACGATGAATGACTATACATAATACAAGAAACCAACAACAAAACCAACTTCCTAGTTGAAAAGAAGCACCTGGATACTATAATGCCTACCAAAGGAACAGCAAACTCCGCAGGATATGATATCCATGCAAACGAAGATGCACTGATTCCACCAGGATCGATTTTTCTGATCAAAACAGGAATCGCCCTGAAGCCACCAACTGGAACTTATATACAAATCCTAGATAAAAGCAGCAAAATCAAGGAAGGAATCTCGATCAAAGCAAGAGTTATTGATGCGGACTATATTGGCGAAATTATACTCGCAGTTCACAACTTATCTGCTCGCTGCAAATACCGAGTCACCAAAGGAGCCAAGCTAGCACAATTCATATTTATCAAACTGGACAACTCAGTTACAGCTAAAGTCATAGAACAGCTTCCGAAAACTGAATGAGCCACAGGAGGATTTGGATCAACAGATAAAAAGAAACCCACACTTACCAAGGATGAATGATGGTACCTGAAGATGGCATAAGGAATAGTACTATATGGATGCTGTCCTCATGGAAACAGAACCTACTGTGCAGATGACACCTGGAAATGCTGGAGTTGCATAGAAGAAAGCAAGAAACCACAAATTCAACAGTTAGCAAAGGAAGAAGAAGAAGCCAAATAAGCTCGCAAAGCCATAAAATTACCAACCAAAGAGAAGAAAATGGATTGGTCGATCGAAGATACAACAGACATGTGATCTATCGAAGAAATGAAAGTGGAAGAAAAAGAAGAAAAAGTAGAACACGGAACCCTATCATCACTCAGGAAGAAGACAGAACTTCTCTTCTACAAAGGAACAATGAAGAATGAAACAGTCAACATATTGATCGACAGTGAAGCAACATGCAATTTTATTAGCAAACAGCTAGCTGATCAACTCAAAGTAATCAAGTCACCCTGCAAAGCAGCAATGATTGTAGAAGTCGCCAATGGAGGAACCCAACGAGTCACACATACCACCAAGAATCTCCCAATCTCAATCGAATCATATCAGGATGTACTGAACTTTGAAATCATAGGCATGCCCAGACCGAGTGTAGTATTTGGAAAGAGTTGACTAGATCAGAAGAACCCTAACATCGACTAGCCAAGCAGAACTATGGAGTTTACTCATCAAAACAAGGACATCAAATTGGTCTCCAAATCAAGAAACGGCAAGATCTGACTCTACTCAGCTAAAAAATTCTACCAACATCTCGAAAAAGATAACATAGTTTACTGCTGCATTATTATGGAAAAGGACATTGCTAAAATTACCACTGAAACAGACATAGACATTAATAGCCTGGATATATCTTTACAACCACTTATCACTGAATTCGCAGACCGGTTTCCTATAAACTTACCAGAAGGACTACTACCAAAACGAAGTATTGATCACCAAATTGACTTAATACCTGGCGCAGAACCACCATTCAAGAAAATTTATCAATTATCTGGACTAGAATTACAAGAACTCAAGAAGTGTAAGAGCGCAGTAATTGCACTGCAGCAATTGCATCACACCACAGCATCCGCCGATTTCTCACATCCATCCGATCTTCTGATTCCATCAGTGATTGTTCCATCCAATTTCTCAAGCTCTTCTGATTCTCACGTAATCCCTGGCAACGCAGCAATCATTCCCACCATTCCCATCACTCAGAATTAATTTAGCAGTTTTCCCATACTTTTATTGTGATCATTAAGTATTATTATTGGTGCTCGGTCATCTCAGTACTTGATTATCAGATCATTAGCATATCATTTGACCATCACCTCATTTATCAGTTATATTATATCATTTATTTGTCATATATTTAGCTTTGACCTTTTTATATAAATATCCCTCAAATCTTTATTCAATAAACTTTAGTTCAATAGCAGCCGAACTCACATATGAGTTCAATAGCAGCTGAACTCACATATGAGTTCAATAGCAGCCAAACTCACAGAGTTCATTAGCTGCGCACCTCAAGATCTATGAGAACTGAGAGTGCAACAACTGAACTCACACAGCCGTCAAGTCCAAATAGATGATTGCAGACTCATTAAATTGATGCTCTGTAACTACATCAAAGCCAGTGCACTCTGGTATGCGCTATAGGAAATAACTATAAAAAACCATTGACAACTGGCATAGAAGAAGAATAAAACGATCACACAGCAACGAGAGGCGTAAATGGACTTCAAAAGCAGGCGAACTTTGTGAATAGACTTCATAAAGACATGTCAATACAAGCAACCTTGAGAAGACATTACAAATCGATTGTTAAAGAGACTTTTATTACTGAATCAACAGTTGACCAATACATGGAATAGACCTACAATTACAGAAAAAAGATCCTGGACATGATAAAACCGAACTGATGAAAAATTATAACTACCCTGAAGCCAGCGCACCCTGGTTCGCGCTATAGGAAATGACCAGAAGGACCACTGACGCCTGCCCTAGAGGAAGAACAAAATTATCACAGCAACAATTAGATCTACAATTGCAGAAGAGACTGGAATGAACTATTGCTAGACAGATAGACAGATAGACGTACCTCGCGGAAACCCTTGGAGGAAGACAAAGCAATGGACGGCCATCTACTTAGGTTGACTCCTAGCCGGAAGAAAAACAATTTTAAAAACGTTTATTAATCGTGAGAAACCTATAGAATTTATTAGGAATTCTCTCTCTGGACAAACTCAGCAAAAATCATATTACTTACTTGGATGAGCGACCAACTTGATCAACCTCTGGGAACTCGTCACTCTCATCTGAATCAAATAGAACAATAGCAGAATCAAACAGAACAGCACGAACAAGAGAAGGACTCCCTGGAGCGTGCCAACTCCGGATAGCCCTTACTGGAGTTCGGTACCCATCAGAAGAATCTGCTGGAGACCCAGGAACTTCACTCTTGTCCCTGATGAAGAGATTTACATAGAAAATTAATAGGAATTCTCAATTCTGATGAAATTATTGAAGAAGAAGATACTTACTCATCATCAACTTCAGAAGGTTCATTCTCCTTATCTGACGCTCTAACCTCCGAAGGCACAGGACTCGAGACCAGGATGCTCGAATTCAAAACTTCAACCCCAAAAGAATCCGAATATCCTTCAGAAGTCGCCAGATTCTGAGACAGTTCTAATTACATAAGAAAAACATAGCAGAAGAAAACTATCAGTAAATGAAAATACTTCAGGAAGATTCCCGCCTACTGCCAACTACATACCAGAATATAGCGTTGCATCTGCATCAAAGCCCTCGTCAACTGGGAGCAGCTGAGTTGCCACACCGTTATCGTTGAAATCAAGACTCGCCGCAATAGCTGCTTCGACCTCTTCTTCCTCCTCTTCTTCATGTTCGAAATCCACGAGAAGACTCGCCACAGGACTGGGAGTCAAGTCTGGTTCATAATACCAGGCTACTTCATCCCAAAAACCTGGAGGAGTTTTGCGAACAATCTCGTCATCGCCGTCTGCCACAATTCGGGAACAACTGATAGGAGGAGTTTTGCAGACAACCTCGTCATCATCCCGGCAACGCTTGCCAAGGACAGAAGTAACTGGATATTGTTAGCACTGCGAAGTCATAGTAAAAGTATATGAAAAAGGAGTAGTGTGTGAATTAGAAGACTTTTTAGAGTTTGGAGTTGCAAGACAGAGACGTCGACCCATTCTTATACCCACCAGAATCACGCGCAAACGACCACCCATACCCGAATCTCGGCGTGACCCCAAGGACTTACCCAGAAAGAGACACCTCATTGCTGACCCAAGCAGACAACCCTTGTCGAAGAGAAGAGACGAATTCGGACAACAAGAGAGCAAGACACATGACGAGATGCCCAAAACGACGAGACCAGCCAAGAAACGAATCGCCGAACGAAAGCGAGTCACCAAGCTCAGAAACGGAATCACGCGCGAATCCCATGCCCTCAGAGCCAGACCTCATGACCATCGACACCTCATGGCGAGATTCAGACCGACGCACGCAGCATTCAGACAGACCGACATGCACACACACCCGCCCGAATCACTTACCTTATTGTCAGTCTAGCCCGCCAATAACCCTAGCGAACGACTAATGAATCAGTTCAGATCGTCAGCGTCGAATATGCCCACACGAAGCCAGAAAGCCAGAGGACACCCGACCGAGGACCCGATCCGCACCCGAATGACCTGAGAGTTAGAACAGAGAAAAATAGACTCGACGAATCAGCTGGCGCCTGAAAATAAGTTCAGAATAAACAAACGTTAGAATCACCCGACCCCGGCGTAAACAAAATGAATCACGTATACGAATCATGCAAGGAATGTGCTGCGACCACCGCTTATGGTAAAATCTTAAGTTTACTTACCGAAATCAGTAGCATGACTCACATGCACACCATGCGGAGAGATTCTTGAGAATTCTAGCAAGATCTTTGCGAAGAAAAACGAAAGAAAGTCAGAACGACCGAATCTAGAACCGAACGAATCCAGAACGACCGCATACCCGAACACACGTACCTGGACGAATCAGTATAAAGCAAGAATGACGATATGTGGAAGATTTAGGAGATTCAGGAAAAAGAGAAAGAAAAAGCGAGCACAGTCTTTAGTTATATATTTTTCTAATATTTCGATGCACCGAAGTCTATTTTATTCAGTCGTCACAGTTACATCAGTTATCTTATTCATCAAACAATTATTATTTTCATTTATTTTATTTTCAATCAATCCCTATTTTATTCATCTGTGTATCGAACAATGATGCATCTATTATGCACTCGATCGATTTCATGCCTTTTCCCTTCATCTGACGTACTTATTTCTATTTTCCTTCAGATCGGACATTATTATATCATTTATTACCTAGCGATCTTCGATGGACACTTATTTCATTTAAATTGCGTATTTGATCTATTACATTATTATCCCTTTTATTATTTTATCCTTTGAAATATTCAGAAGTCATTTGTTCATGGAAAAATGACGAGCCACTTTTTTTTCTTAGTATTATTCTTATCAAGAGTAGTATTTTCTTATATTCATATTTTAAGATAACTTCAAGTTCCTTAGAAATAGCGAGGACGCTATTTTCTCCTAAGAGGGGAAGAGTTGTAAGAGCACAGTAATTGCACTGCAGCAATTGCACCACACTGCAGCATCCGCCGATTTCTCACATCCATCCGATCTTCTGATTCCATCAGTGATCGTTCCATCCAATTTCTCAAGCTCTTCTGATTCTCACATAATCCCTGGCGATGCAGCAATCATTCCCACCATTCCCATCACTCAGAATTAATTTAGCAGTTTTCCCATACTTTTATTGTGATCATTAAGTATTATTATTGGTACTCAGTCATCTCAGTACTTGATCATCAGATCATTAGCATATCATTTGACCATCACCTCATTTATCAGTTATATTATATCATTTATTTGTCATATATTTAGCTTTGACCTTTTTATATAAATATCCCTCAAATCTTTATTCAATAAACTTCAGTTCAATAGCAGTGTACACTCAAAATCCCTTTGAGAGCTAAAGATCTCACCCCCTTCTACACACATCAAGAGCGCCAAAGACTATAAGTCTGAAATTCACAATTAACAATCTTATAAAAAAACAAAGTACTTTTGATACCTTAGAAACCTTGCGATGTACTCGGAGATTCCTAAGTCCAACGCAGATTAGTATCATCAGACACTTCCTCACAGGCAGTTTAAGAGAAACCCCCTTATAAGAAGACTCTAGAAGAATTAATTGAATGAGGATCCATTCAACCTAGCACATCACCTTTTGGAGCACCTATCATATTTGTCAAAAAGAAGGATGGAATTAGAATGTGTATTGACTATCGATAACTCAATGATATAACTATCAAGCACTGATACGCATTACCCAACATCATGGAATTAATCGACCGACTCAAAGGAGCAACTATATTTTCGGTAATCGACTTATGATCAGGATACCACCAGATCTGCATTGTTGAAGAAGACATCCTGAAAACAGCATTTAGAACGCGATACGGACATTATGAATGGAAAGTCATGCCTTTTGGACTGACAAACGCACCTGCAACATTCCAAGGCCTGATGAATGATATATTTAGACCACTACTTGACGAATTCGTAGTTGTCTACATCGATGACATACTGATCTATAGTAAAACAAAAGAAGAACACTTACAACATCTCCGCCAAGTACTGGAAATCCTGAGAAAACATCAGTTATACGCTAAATTCAGCAAGTGTAACTTTTTACAAAAAGAAGTTGCATACCTTAGATACCGAATCAATGAACATGGCATTCTAGTCGACCCTGCAAAAATCGAGGCAATTAAGAAGTAGGAAAAACCAATGACGATCAAGGAAATACAATTCTTCCTAGGACTAGCAGGATACTACCAAAGGTTTATCAAGAATTATGCAGGAATTGTAGCATACCTACATGACCTAACAGTAACAGGCATAAATGTTATTCAAGAATAGAATAACAATCATAACACAGCCTTTGAAACTTTGAAAGAAAAGTTAACGACTGCACCTGTCCTTAGAAGCCTGGATCAGAACCTACAATTTGTAGTAACTACTGATGCCTCAGATTATGCAATTGGAGCCGTACTTTCGCAAGAAGACCAACCTATCGCCTACTGTTCACGAAAAATATCATTTGCAGAAAGAAATTACCCTGTTCACGAAAAAGAGTTACTCGCAATAATCAACGCAACACAGGCTTGGAGACACTACCTGATAGGCAACAAATTCCTGATCTATACAGATCATAAATCACTCAAATACCTGAACAAACAGCCAACCCTCTCCACCTGACAAGTGTGATGGATGGACCATCTCAACAATTATCACTTCGAAATAATCTACAAACCTGGAAAACTTAATGTCGTAGCAGATGCACTATCCAGACAACAACAGGAGGACAAACAGATCAAAGCTATCATCGAAATCACAGACAACTGGATATATGAAATTCAAGAAGGAGTCCAGTTAGACAAAGAAGTACAGAAAATCATAGAAGAACTCAACACCAAACCAGATATGACAAACAAATTTAAGATCCGAAACAACAATCTCTATTATGAAGATCGACTCTTCATACCATCAAATCTTCGTGTCAAGATTCTACAAGAACACCATGATATACCCTTAGCAGGCCACTTCGGATTTGATAAAACTTACGAAGCACTCACCAGAAACTTTTACTGGCCGAAAATGTTTACAAGCACCAAGAGCTTCATAGCCTCTTGCGACACTTGTCAACGTAACAAAACACTCAGACAATCACCTGCTGGACTATTACAACCACTACCTATACCTGCTGAAAAATGGGAACAAATCAGTATGGATTTCATTGTCTAACTGCTGAAAACAATATCTGGGAAAGACGCAATAACTATCTTCATCAATCGACTCAGCAAACAAACTCACTTTGTTGCAAGCAAAACAACTGATACTACACCAGAAGTAGCAAAAATATTTTTCGATAATATTTTTCGCCTACATGGACTACCACGAATTATTATCTGTGACCAAGATCTAAAGTTTACAAGCAACTTTTGGCAATCACTATTCAAAACACTTGGAACAAAAATAGCACTCTCAACTGCATTTCACCCACAGACCGACGGACAAACAGAACGCATGAATCAGACATTGGAACAAATGCTTAGAACTTACATCAACTATCGACAGAATGATTGGGATGAACACTTAACTGCCGCCGAATTTGCATGTAATAATGCTCAGCAAAAGTCAACAAAACTATCGCCATTCTTCCTAAATTATGGTTACCACCCACTGACACCAGCAACTCTGTTAATGGAAAAAGTCGAATCAACAGTACAAGCCGTTGATGACTTCACTACACGAATGACCAACCTGCTGACCAAAGCACAAGATGCAATTCGCGAAGCACAAGTACAACAGACCAGATATGCAAATGAAAAAAGGCGTGAAGAATCATTTGAGATAGACGAAATGGTCTTACTGTCCTCAAGACATATCACACTGCGACAATTATCTAATCAACCTTCAAAGAAACTTCAGAACAAGTTTCTCGAACCATTTAGGATTATCGCAAAAATATCAGCTATTGCTTACAAACTGGAGTTACTATCAACAATGAAGATTCACCCCGTGTTTTACGTATCACTACTGAAACGTTACACACCAAATAATGACAATCTGTTTCCGGATAGACAAGTCATACCACCTGTACCAATTTTGGTCAATGACACAGAAGAATTCGAAGTAGAAGAAATCTTAGATCAACGGATCACCAAACAAGGCAACAGATCGACACCGCAATACCTAATCAAGTGGAAAGGATACCCCTTATATGATGCAATATGGGAACCACTTAGCAATCTGACAAACGCAGATGAAGCACTGAAAAAATATCACAAGTCCTTATAGAAATAGCATGGATGCTATTTTTTCAAAGAGGGAAGAGTTGTAAGAGTGATAGATATAAAAGCAGCAACAAACACTTGCAGAAACATAACAGACAACCATGCCCCGATTCAACAATGACGAATACCTTTGAAGCCGAGTCATTGAAGCATACCAAGCCTTAGAAGACTCTCCAACTGAACTACTACCTGAGGAAGGATCTGCCCTATGAAGGACTCAAATAATAATGAAAAACATCGACATTGCTCAGAAACGACAAATACAAGACGAATTTCAGGCTTACTATAAGATTGCTAGAATCTGGGAAGAAGATCTCGAACATGTATGGGACCAACGACATGCAGAAGCATGCAAACGAGCACTACATCAAGGAATCCCACTCCAATCCCAAAGGATTGCCCTCCGGATTTACGGACTCTTCCAGTTCCGACTAGCCACCTTGAAAAGACTTACCAAAATTGGACCATCTACATTTCACCAACTATCCCAAATGGCCTTTGAGGAACTTAAAGAAGAAATCCGTGTAATACAAAGAGATTTCGACCAATTGGAACAGTTCCTTGATTTGTAAAACCTTTTAACCGTCTTAAATCTCTCAACTGTCTTAAATCTTTAACCGTCTTAAATCCATAACTTATATAACTCGTTATATTATATAAATTCATAATTAGTTTATATTTTGAATAGCCAATAGTTCTCCGAGTAGTAACCTGGTCAGCTACCCATATAGCACCTCGAGAATTTTATATAAATATCCCTCAATTCTTTATTCAATAAACTTCAGTTCAATAGTAGTGCACACTCAAGATCTCTTTGAGAGCTAAAGATCTTACCCCCTTCTACACACATCAAGAGTGCTAAAAGACTATAAGTTTGAAATTCACAATTAATAATCTTATAAAGAAACAAAGTACTTTCGATACCTTAGAAACCTTATGACGTACTCAGAGATTCCTAAGTCCAACATAGATTAGTATCATCAGACGCTTCCTCACAGACAGTTTAGGAGAAACCCCCTTACACACTGCTGACATTGTAGGCACCACCGATATCATAGGCACTGCCGACATCTACAATATAGATTTTATTAACACATTATTTGACTTCTGAATTAGTAACCAATATTCCGAGTAGTAACATGGGCAGCTACCCATATAGCACCTCGAGAATTTTTATAAATATCCCTCAAATCTTTATTCAATAAATCTCAGTTCAATAGCAGTGCATATTCAAGATCCCATTGAGAGCTAAAGACCTCACCCCCTTCTACACACATCAAGAGTGCTAAAGACTATAAGTCTGAAATTCACAATTAATAATCTTATAAAGAAACAAAGTACTTTCGATACCTTAGAAACCTTGCGATGTACTCGGAGATTCCTAAGTCCAATGCAGATTAGTATCATTAGACGCTTCCTCACAGGCAGTCTATAAGAAACCCCCTTACAGAAATGAAGAAGAAGAAATCTTGTTACTCTATCTCTTGGAAAATTACCCAATGAATAACAATCGTCTGGAAGAAGAAACCAATACTTCCTTATCAGGATCAGTTACAGAAGAAGACGTAGGCACCACCGACATCGTAGGCACTGCTGACATCATAGGCACCGCCGACATCGTAGGCATCACCGACATCGTAGGTGTAAGAGCGCAGCAATTGCACTACACCGCAGCATCTGCCAAGAAGTGATGGAACTACCCGATTTCTCACCATCCGCATTTTACCAACTGTCTCAAAATGCCTTTGAGGAACTTAAAGAGATTTCGACCAATTGGAACAGTTCCTTGATTTGTGAAACCTTTTAACCATCTTAAATCTTTTAACCGTCTTAAATCTTTAACCGTCTTAAATCCATAACTTATATAACTCGTTATATCACATAAATTCATAATTAGTTTATATTTTGAATAGCCAATAGTTTTTCGAGTAGTAACCTGGGCAGCTACCTGTATAGCACCTCGAGAAATTGTATAAATATCCCTCAAATCTTTATTCAATAAACTTTAGTTCAATAGCAGCCGAACTCACATACGAGTTCAATAGCAGCCGAACTCACATACGAGTTCAATAGCAGCCGAACTCACATACGAGTTCAAAAGCTGCGCACCTCAAGACAACTGAACTCACACAGCCGTCAAGTCCAAATAGATGATTGCAGACTCATTAAATTGATGCTCTGTAACTACATCAAAGCCAGTACACCCTGGTATGCGCTATAGGAAATAACCATAAAAAACCATTGACAACTGGCATAGAAGAAGAATAAAACGATCACACAGCAACGAGAGGCGTAAATGGACTTCAAAAGCAGGCGAACTTTGCGAATGGACTTCATAAAGACATATCAATACAAGCAACCTTGAGAAGACATTACGAATCGATTGTTAAAGAGACTTTTATTACTGAATCAACAGTTGACCAATACATGGAATAGACCTACAAT
>RBNK01000382.1:0-26985 GCA_003990785.1 Endogone sp. FLAS-F59071 | reverse complement strand
TTCCTGCATAGTTCTTGATAAACTGTCAATAGTATTCTGCTAGTCCTAAGAAGAATTGTATTTCCTTGATTATTGTTAGCTTTTCCCATTTCTTAATTACCTCGATTTTTACAGAGTTAACTAAAATGCCTTGTTCATTAATTCGGTGTCTAAGATATGCAACTTCTTTTTGTAAAAAGTTACATTTACTGAGTTTGGTATATAGCTGATGTTTCCTCAGTATTTCTAGTACTTGGCAGAGATATTGTAAGTGTTCTTCTTTTGTCTTGCTGTAGATCAGTATGTTGTTGATATAGATAACTATGAATTTATCAAGTAGTGGTCTGAATATATTATTCATTAATCCTTGGAATGTTGCAGATGCATTTGTCAGTCCAAAAGGCATGACTTTCCATTTGTAATATCTGTATTGAGTTCTAAATGCTGTTTTCAAAATATCTTCTTCAGCGATGTGGATCTGATGATATCCTGATTATAAGTTGATTACTGAGAATATGATTGCTCCTTTGAGTCGGTCGAATAATTCTTTGATATTGGGTAATGGATATCAGTTCTTGATAGTTATATCATTGAGTTGTCGATAGTCGATATATATTCTAATTCTATTCTTCTTTTTGACAAATATAATAGGTGCTCCAAAAGGTGATATACTAGGTTGAATAGATCCTCATTCAATCAATTCTTCTAAAGTCTTTTTGAGTTCTTGTAACTCTGATCCAGATAATTGATAAATTTTCTTAAATAGTGGTTCTGCATCAGATATTAAGTCAATATGGTGATTGATACTTCATTTTGGTGGTAGTCCTTCTGGTAAGTTTATAGGGAATCGGTCTGCGAACTCGGTGATAAGTAGTTGTAGAGATATGTCTAGGCTATTAATATCTATATTGATTTCAATAGTTATTTTAGTGATGTCTTTTTCTATAATAATGTAGTAGTAAACTATATTGTCTTTTTTGAAGTGTTGGTAGAATTTTTTAGTGGAGTAGAGTCAGATCTTACCATTTCTTAATTTGGAGACTAATTTGATATTCTTGTTTCGATGAGTAAACTCTATGGTTCCACTTGGCCAGTCAATGTTAGGGTTCTTCTGATCTAGTCAACTTTTTCCGAATACTATACTTAGTTTAGGTATACCTATGATTTCGAAATTCAATGCATCCTGGTATAATTTGATTAAGATTGGAAGATTCTTGGTAGTATGGGTGACTCATTAGGTTCCTTCATTGGCGACTTTTACAATCATTGCTGCTTCGCAGAGTGACTTGATTACTTTAAGTTGATCAGCTAGCTGTTTACTAATAAAATTACATATTGCTTTACTGTCGATTAGTATGTTGACTGTTTCGTTCTTCATTGTTCCTTTGTAGAAAAGAAGTTCTATCTTCTTTCTGAGTGATGATAAGGTTCCATATTCTACTTTTTCTTCTATTTCTTCTACTTTTATTTCTTTGATAGATCACATGTCTGTTGTATCTTTGATTGACCAATCTGTTTTCTTCTCCTTGGTTGGTAATTTTATAGCTTTGCATGCTTATTTTGCTTCTTCTTCCTCTTTTACTAATTGTTGAATTTGTGGTTTCTTACTTTCTTCAATACAGCTCCAGCATTTCCAAGTATCATTTACATAATAGGTTCTGTTTCCATAGGGATAGCATCTATATGGTATTATTCCTTATACTATTTTCAGGTACCAATGTTTATCTTTAGTAAGTGTAGGTTTCTTTTTGTCTGTTGATCCAAATCCTCCTGCAGCATGTTCAGTTTTTAGAAGTTATTCTATGACTTTGGCTATTATTGAGTTGTCTAGTTTGATGAATATGAATTGTGCTAGCTTGGCTCCTTTGGTAACTTAGTATTTGTGGCAAGTTGATAAGTTGTGAACTGTGAGTATAATTTCACCAGTATAGTCTGCATCAATAACTCTTACTTTGATTGAGATTCCTTCTTTGATTTTGCTACTTTTATCTAGGATTTATATATAAGTTCCAGTTGGCGGCTTTAAAGCGATTCCTGTCTTGATTAGGAAAATCGATCCTGATAGGATTAGTGCATCTTCATTTGTATAGATGTCATATCCTGCAGAGTTTGCTGTTCCCTTAGTAGGTACTATAGCATCCAGGTGCTTCTTTTCAACTAGGAAGTTAGTTTCGTTATTGGTTTCTTATATCATGTATAGTCATTTATCTTCTGATGATTCTTCTAATTCTTCATCTTCATCTTCCTGTCTTCCTTCTTCAATATTAGCCAATTCTTGCTAAGTGCTATTGTAGGCTGAATTACATCCTTTGCTGTCAATAGTAGATAAGTCATAGACAGTCTAAAGATCTTGTAGGTAGATTTCATCCCAATATACTCCTTGCTTATATCTTTTTTTGTCTCCCCAGAACTTTTCTTTACCAACATATTGATAGCTTCTCCAGAAAATGTCATAAATTTCTCCAGTGTTGTTGGTATATGAGTGTAGGTTTTTACTATAGTAAGGTCCATTATTCATTGGTGGCATTTGTTGGCATCTTAGTTGTGGTTTTATTCTTTAATCTTTCTTTTTGATGATGAGAAAGTCTTCTACTTTGGTTTTATCTGGTATGAGATGAGTTGTTGAATAGTTGCACATGTGTTCTACATAATAGATATGTTGATTGCAGAATGGGTATCTTGTTTATACCATGTTCCAATTGATAAAGGTGATTTGTTCCTATTTATTCAACTTGCGGTATCCTTAGCCATATTTTTCTTCAATTACATACAGTTAGCTAATATCCCTTGGGTCTATTTCTTCTTCAGCTGTCATGCTTTTGCTTATATCTTTGATTTCTTCTTTCTTTATAATCTTTTCTCCCGAAATAGTATGAGTACTTCTACACTCAGGTGCAATATGTCTACATCTTCCACAATTGAAGCAAGTCTTTATTTTCTTCTAATCATCTTTGTTTTTATCCTTCTTGAAATTGTTTCGCCATGTTGAGTTATTATTATAATTTCCTCATTCTCCTCTGAATCCTCCTTGGGGATTAAATCCTCCTCGATGGTAAGTATCAATTGTTGGTTTGCTACTTGAGCCAGAGTTATGATTCTTGTTTTCTGTTCATATTTATTATGCTGATAGAATTGTATGTACTGATTTAATAACCATGCTGAAACACCATTGTTCATAAGCATATAGACTCCCTTTTTCCTTAATGTGAGTTTCCAACCATTATGGAAGGGTCTTGAATAATGTATCAGCTTGTGCATCACAAGTGATGTGATTGTCATCATCATAAGGCATTCCAATGATAATAAGATCAGTGTCAATTTCTGTGGTGAAAGCTTTAAAGGTTTTGATTCCTTCAGTGTTGAATTTTGCTATAGCTAGTCATTTCTTTACTTTAGCAATATGTACACTACTGCAGAATTTATCGATCAGTAGAGATCTAAGGCCTTGTTAGACAGGAATATTTGAATATCCTAGTTGGGCTATGCTACCTATTTGAGCTGCTACTAAAGTTATATCTTGCCAAGTTAAAGGTTTTCTAGGTAGATTTTGCTACCAGATTGCTGCTGATTTTCTGAAAAATCTAGCAATTTTGTTAACCTGTACATATGACTTGGTATATATTTGTTCAGGTATATGATTGATATTGTTGGTAAGTCTATCGTCTAGTACTTGATTATCATTCCAGCTGTTGGCATTGTAATTAGCTTCAACAGCTAATATAAATACAGCAACTTCTTTGACTTCTCCATCAAAGAGTTGTAAGTTGACTGCTTTGGTTGTTTGGCTGAGTTGTACTACTTATCCTACAAGTGCAATTAAGGCTGCTACTTATGCAGTTAATGCTGTGATTGTGGTATCAGCTATTATATCAGTACATATAGTTGGTGCAAGTAATAGTGATATAGGAAGTTTGTTTTCTCCTCTGTCAGTATGTTAGATATATTCTCTTGCTTTATGATCAAATATTTCATCTTCTAAGTCGAGGTCTTCTAATTCTTCAAGTATATTGGCTTCAAGTATAATTCTTTGAACAGTTGTATCGGTGTCTTTAATAAATGCAATGTTGGCGTCATGATAGACAGTTGTGTTAGGTTTATGTAAGTCACTTATGTTGGTTGCTTCTCTAAATGTTGGTCTGCTCGGTCTGGATGTATGTCGGAATATAGATGTTGTAAGGTTAATAGGCTCCTCAATAGATAGTAGTGTGATAGATATAGTTGGTCCTAATGGTGTTGTTTTGGCAAATCATATAAGGTCTTCTGCTACTAATTTCTCGAATAATCTGTTTGCAATTCGGTAGTAAATGATGCCTCGGTGTATTGAGTAATTAAATGGCGAGTTGGTAATCCACTCTTTGATGACTTGGCAATTATTATATCTTTATACAGTAGATGTAAGGTTGGTAAATTGGTGTTCAGCTCGTATGATGGAAACAATGTTATGATTTTCTTTGATATTTTCATAGAGGAAATCTTAAAATACATCAAAGTAGGCTTCAGTTCTAAGAGGGTTTTCAAATTCCTCTAAAAGTTCATTATAGAGTTCAAGGTATGTTTCGCCTCATAAACAAGCTACTATTGTTGAATTAGTGCTTCATAGCAGTTGCTGATATTGTGTCCACTTGAAGGATTCCATGATGTATATAGCCTCTCTGGCTGTTAGAAGTGAGATATGTATGGTGTTTTTAGTAGCACTTTAAGTACATTGGTCATGTCTAAAGGAATTAGTAATTCTAGGCCTTTTTAAAAATATTAGTAGTATATTTCTGATTATTATAACAGTTTTTCATTACCGCTGCTACTAAGTTATAAGGGGGTTTTCTCTAAATCACCTGTGAGGAAGCATCTGATAATACTAATTTGCATTGGACTTAGGAATCTCTAAGTACATCACAAGGTTTCTAAGGTATTGAAAGTACTTTGTTTCTTTATAAGAATATTAATTATGATTTTCAGACTTATAGTCTTTCTAGCACTCTTGAGGTGTGTAGAAGGGGGTGAGATCTTTAGCTCTCAAAGGGATCTTGAGTGTACACTGCTATTGAACTAAAGTTTATTGAATAAAGAATTGAGAGATATTTATATAAAATTCTCAAAGTGCTATATGGGTAGCTACCCAGGTTACTACTCGGAATATAATTGGTTATGCTATATTTAATTTATAAGTTCCATTCATTATTGAATAAGATATCAACAATGTTGATAATATTAACAGTATTGATAATTTCAGCAGTATAGATAGTATCCATAGTGTTGATAATTTCAGCGGTATGAATGGTATCCACAGTGTTGATAATTTCGGTGGTGTGGATGGTATCCACAGTGTTGATAATTTCGGCGGTGTAGATGGTATCTACAGTATTGATAATTTTTTCTTCTATATCTGATCTGGATATAGAAGTATTAGATTTTTCTTTGATGCAATTGTTGTCTACTAGGTAATTTCCTAGGAGGTAAAGTAACAATGTTTCTTCTTCTATATTTTACAAGTTTTCCCATTGGTGTAGACTTAGATTGTCAAGGTGTTTTAATATAGCTAGCTAATGTTGGAATACGTTAAAGGTCCTTTTGGCTATGCATCTTTCCCAAGGATTTAATCTTAGGTATTCAGCAGATTCTCATTCTGTCAGTTCTTGATGGTTTTCTTGCCTTAGTTGTAAGGCGTATCTCATTTAATAATAGCTTCTAAATTGTCTAGTAGTGTTGTTGAATTGGTGAATACTGATATTCCTTTTTGCGAATTCCACTATATCAATAGTATCTTCTTGGGTTACTCTAGTATATAGTTGTGGTAGTTCATTGTGTCAGTTAATAATTGCATTCTCTACTATGTTCTTGATCTATTCATAGTTTGGTCTAAGTAGAGTTGAATGTCTGGTAGTATTTCTTTGCTGCAGTTGGGTCAGATAAGGCTCTTGAGTCCTCTGGTTTTGGTAGCTGATGGCAGGCATAGTTGTTTGTTATATTTCTATAAGTGTTTGTTGCTGCTTTTTATATATTACTCTTACAGATCTACTCTATATTTCATATATTCTTACTGAAATGTTATATACCAAATAATAAGAATCTATTTTCAGATTGACAAGTTATATTACCCATACCAATTTTGGTCAATAATATAGAAGAATTCAAAGTAAAATAAATCTTAGATCAATGGATCACTAAATAAGATAACAGATCAACACCACAATACTTAATCAAGTAGAAAGGATACTCTTTATATGATTTAATATAGGAACTACTAAGTAATCTGATAAATATAGATAAAGCACTTGAAAAATATTACAAGTTCCTATAAAAATAGCATAGATGCTATTTTTCCAAAAAGGAAAGAGTTATAAGAGTGATATATAATGGATGAAATAATTAACTGAAGAAAAACAAACTATGCCTACTATTAACTGCTAAACTTAGAGGATTTAAGAATCTTATCCTACTCAACTGCAGTAAAGAAATACTATTAAATACTTAACTCTACTCTAACTAAACTATAAATAGATTAAGAATATAGTAGAAAATACAATTATTAACTAACATAATGAACTATTACAATTATATACTAGAGTGACCCAAGAGGATACTATTGATATAGTGGAATTCATAAAAAGAAATATTAGCATCTACCAACTTAACAATACTACTAGATAATTCAGAAGCTACTACCAAATAGAATATGCCTTATAATTAAAGTAGAAAAACTATTAAGAACTGACAGAATAAGAATCTGCTAAATATCTAAAATTAACCTCTTAGAAAAGATATATAACTAAGAGAACCTTTAATGTATTCCAACATTAGCCTTCTACATTAAAACATCTTAGTAATCTAAGTTTATACTAATAGGAAAACTTATAAAATATAGAAGAAAAGATATTGTTACTCTACTTATTGGAAAAGTACCCAGTAGATAATAACTGTCTAGAAGAAGAAACTGATACTTTTATATCTAGATCAGATACAGAAAAAGAAATCAATACTGTAGATATCATTAATACTACAGATTTCATTAACACTGTAGATACTATTAATACTGCAGATTTTATCAATACTATAGATATCATCTATACTGCTAAAATCATTAATACTATTAATATTATTAACATCATTGATATTTTATTCAATGACAAATAGAATTTCTAAATTAATTACTATTATATAACCAAAAATATTCTAAGTAGTAACCTGGGCAGCTACCCATATAGTACTTTAAGAATTTTATATAAATATTCCTCAAATCTTTATTCAATAAACTTTAGTTCAATAGCAGTATATACTCAAGATCTCTTTAAAAGCTAAAGATCTTATCCTTTTTCTATATATATCAAAAGTACTAAAGACTATAAATCTGAAATTTATAATTAATAATCTTATAAAGAAATAAAGTACTTTTGATATCTTAGAAACCTTACAATGAACTTAGAGATTTCTAAGTTTGATATGGATTAGTATTATCAGATGCTTCCTCACAGGCAGTTCTAGAGAAACTCCCTTATATAATAGATGTGAGATCATTTACTAGCTAGAATATAGTATTGATTATAGAAACTTGCCTAGGTTTTCTACCAAATATAATATAAAATATAACAAACAAATATAGGTTCTCCACCAGCTTGCTATGATAAGCAATAACAATAAAAAAAGTAAATATTGAGCAAGATGATAAGGATGAGAGTACTGATCTATTTTTCATTTTGAAGCTGTTTTAAGACTTTTATATATATATAATTAATAAGAAAACAATAATTTTAACTGCTTTTTATTGAAGTAAAATATTAAGCTATTTATACAGAACAATAACACAGAATGATAGAACAAATAGCCAGGTACAAAGCACAAATACTATTGTAGAGAATAAAAAAAAAAGGAAAGGGAGTAGAGGATTTAAGCTCAAATATTTGAAAATATAAGAGTTAGGATAGAAAATGATATCTAGAGAGCTATACAATTGTGTAATAATCCAAGGGGTCATTTTATTCATACATTATGTATCACTGACATGTGTAGCATATAATGCCAAGGCTTGGTGAAGCTATGTATTCTAGTGCTCAACAATGAAGGATTTAAGTCTTATAAATTTATTACTATACTAGCTATTATAATATAGAAAATTATCAAGTAAGTTTTTAATCTTTATAGTAAATAATGATCTTTCTTACTTTTATATTAATACTATAAGAGGATATCTAACAGAACTTAGCTATAAATCACATATTACTAATTATAAGCTAAAAATTAATATAAATAATATTAGAAAATACTTAGATTAAGCTATATTAGATAAACTAAAAAAATAGTAGTTTGATGAAATATCAATTAAACTATAAACCAAACAAGTATAGATGTGTTTAGCAAGAAGATAGTAAAAGAAATAATTCAGACTATATTATTTTTTATTATATGTAAGGATTTTCATACTAGAGACTATCAATTTCTTATATCTAATTATATTGATATATTATTCCAATTTAGTAATAATTCATTACTTATTTATTTAATATTTCTGCTAAGCCAAATATCGATGCCATCAATCCGAATAGTCAGCTGCTTAAGAAAAATAAATAAAATAAAATAAAATAAAATAGAACTCTTCAGTATACTTAAGCAGATTCTATTGAGTAAATGAAATAAAAATTAACATAGAAATGTAGCCATCAAGGCAACAACACTATAACTGTTCATGAGACAAAAAAGTCCCACCTCAATTCATTACTGTGGTGGAAGCAGAACGGAAGTGTATTGTAATTCAAAAACTATTTAGCTCATGATACCAACCACTATAAGTAAATATTTCTTTATAGCAATCTCGACATTTGATTTCCCGTGACACTTCCCTCAAAACAAACACCTACCCCAGCCACCTTAGGACAATTTGCGCTGTACTAAACACAATCTGCTACAGCGGCATGCGAGGTGAAAACGTCCAAAATCCTCTCAGAAACCTGTGACAAAGAGTGCTTCGCCGAGTCCCTTTTTAAGTAAATACGACAGCCAGCAACCAAAGAACAAAGTGTATTCACATTCGCCTCAACATCATCGGTGACACGAAACATGGCCTCCCTAGAGCGACGCCCCTCCACCCCCGGCACCCCCACTACTGCTGCTCAGCCCGACTTGAAGGTCGGCTCCCGTGTCGAATACCAGGGTAAGGCCGGTACCATTCGCTACGTCGGTACCACCTCCTTCTCCACGGGCAAGTGGATTGGCGTCGAGCTGGACGATGCTTCAGGAAAGAACAGCGGCGTTGTACAGGGAAAGAGGTACTTTGAATGTAGAACAAATCACGGCGTTTTCGTCAGGCGAAGCCAGATCAAGCTGCTCTCGGAGAGTCAAAGTCAAAGGGTGAGCAAAAGTAGCATTTATGTACTACAAGAGGGAGATTTTCTAAAAAATGAACATACAGAAAGGATTGTAAATTAGTGTGTGATGTTAATCCCTGATGTGTCCAAATGTTTCTCGTAAGCACCTTCTCACGCTTCCGTGCTATCGCCCTATTCTTTCTCAGCCTGAATCCCCCGAAAAGGAAAGTCCTAAACGTTCCTCCACCGGCTTTGCTCCCCCTCCCGATCCCAACCTCGCCGCCGCTGCCGCCGCGGCTTTTGCTCAACGTGGTCCCTCCGTTTCCTCGACCCTTTTGCCCAGCCGCATCGGATCCCCTAGCACCCGACCAACCAAAGCCGGGACCACGACCCCTCCGGGTTCGCGCCGGGGTACCATGATCGTGACGCCCAAGGCTGCGCCCTCCATGACGCTCAAGGCCCCGCGTAAGCACTCTGTGGGCGCGTCCGCGCGACCCGAGCTCGAGCTCGCCAGCAAGCACAGCAGCGTGGTCGAGGAACCAGAGCCCGTCGAAGAAGAGCCCATCGCCGAGGAGGTCGAGGATGAGGAAGAGGAGGAGGAAGCCATCGAGGAGGAAGAGAGAATTATTGAGGAAGAGCTGGATTCGGCACAGGAGCCGGAGTCCACGCCTCTGGTAGACACGATCGTTCCAGAGCCATCAAGAACCACCACTAAGGTGGACCCATTCTCGTTGCATGGACCCGTCTCCTTGCGGTCAGATCAAGTACGCAAAGCGCATAGCGTTTTATTATTTAACTTTTGAGGGTTGTTTTTGTTTTTTGAGATTACAGACAGTTTCCGATGAGGCCCAGAGCACTCTTTATTGGAAACTGCTTTCAGGCACCCCCGCTCTCATATTTAAAACTTTTCAACGATTTCGACAAGCCTATAAACTCTTCACGGATCTGACTTCATAACAACACGCCTGCCCACTTTGCATTGCAGACTGTTCCCCTCAAAGACTACGACGAACTCCGCTTCAAGCTCACAATCCTCGAAAAGAAGCGCGCCGAGGACCGCGAGCGCATACGTGATCTCGAGAAATTCAAGGAGGACGCCAGTGACTTTGTGACTGTCAAGAAAACGCTGCAAGGTAAGATTCTCTCTCCTCCTATTAATTTCTTCTCCGGATTTCTTTTTCCCAATGATCTCTAACTAACGAACGCACTCTGACAGACAAGTTGACCAGCCTGCAGAAGGATCTACGCGAGGAGAAACGTGAGCGCACGGACGCCCAGTCTGAAAAAGAGAGTCTCGAACTCAAGTGTGCCGACCTGGCGGAGTCGATGGAGATGATGACGCTTGACAAGGAGATGGCGGAGGAACGTGCCGAAAACTTGCAGCAGGAGGTTAACTTGCTCAAAGAGAAGATTGAGGAGATCAGCGTCGATCTCGACGTGTTCAAGAAGGAAGGAGGTGGGTGAAGAGCAAGGGCGGGCATTGGGCAGATCGTGTTGCTGGGACAGTATGAAAGAGTTTAGTACGTCCCTGATGTTGTTTTTTCGACTGCCTTTTCCAGATATCATAAATCGAGCCCAGGATTACGAAGGGGACGCCAAACCCTCCGTCGAGGTTATCCAACTCGAGAAGCAGAATGAACGTCTTAAGGAAGCACTTGTTCGGTACGCTCAAGTCTATCTTATGTTACACTGAAGTTGAAAAAAAAAAAAAAAAAAAAAAAAGTGATTATTTCCAGTACTGAGAACAGTGTCTCACCCGCGGTTTGTTTCATACTCTTAGTCTTCGTGATATGACGACCGAACAGGAGGCTGAGCTCAAGGAACGGATCAAGATTCTGGAGAAAGATAACGCTGCACTTCATGATGCCTACGGTATGTGCACACTCATTTCTTTGTGCTTCGGGTGAGCGAAATGGCCTTGGAAAATTTGTGTTGTCTTCCATCGTCCACACTGATATTACTTTTTTTCATCCTCACCGTTAGCGCAAAACGAGAGGTACAAGGAGCTTCTTGGCGACGCCGAGGCCCGGATCCAGGAAGCCAAAGAGCGCATGGATATTAGCCTGGCGTCCGAAGACATGGTTGAACAGCTGACAGAGAAGAACCTGGATCTAAAGGAGGTGAGTGTAGAGAATGCATACGCGGTCGGGCGATCGTGGTGCTTGGGTTACTTGAAATTTGGCTTTCGGTGTTTGGGACCTTGTAAACGTGATTAAGTAAATGAACGTTTGTGTTGATACTTTGTATTCCTCGGATGATCGGGCTCTAGAAACTAGAAGAGCTGCGCACGGCTGTCGAAGATCTTGAGGCGCTCAAGGAGGCCAACGACGAGCTCGAGGAGGGTTATATCGAGAACATGAAACAGCTACAGGCTGAGATTGGTACGCGAGTCTCACATTTCTGAGCTTCATAAATCAAGTCACTCTGGAAGATGTGATTGTGCGATTTTTAATAAGCACGTTGGTATGACTTTGTGATTTATCAGATCACAAGGACATGCTTCTTCGCGAACAATTTGAACGCATTCGCTCCTCCGAAGACACCAATGCTGACTACGAGAGCACGATTGCCCAATTCCGCGAGCTGGTGGCGAATCTTCAGCAGTGAGTTTTTTCGTCGTCTTCCCGAAAGGCTTATTCCTTAATTCTAGATTCTATCTCAAACGCTTTCACTCCACATTCCCATCACAGCGACATCGAACAACTTCGCTACAAGGAACAGAGCCAGCTCTCCGAGACGCGAATCCTCTCCAGCCAGACGCATGCCATGCTGTCAATTAATATGCAGCTCCAGTCGACCGTCATAAAGACCCAGGCCAAGGCGATTGATCTTGAATTGCGCAGGTTGGAGGCGCAGCAGGCGACTGATAATCTCGCCTACGTTAAGGTGTGACCTCTTCATCTTTTCTTTTTTCTTTTTAATTTTGCGTCATAAAGTCTTTGATAGTCTAGACAAAATTGAATTAAAATGGTCATTTTGGTTCATCGGCCTATCCACAGCCCTACCTTCCCGAATCGTTCTTCAAGAACGAGAACGATTCCATTTGTGCGGTGCTTCTGTTCAAACGCCTCGTGTTCAAGTCTGATTTAATCATCAAACATCTTGATCAGAACTATAACGTTAGCGAGAAGTTGGCTTCGACGATTCCAGAGAGACTGGCTGTTGTCTGCGAGGTTTGTATTATAATTATTTTCTTTGTTTCCTCATCCCCCAATAATAATGATAATAAATGTCAATCCCAACCGCACATATGGAAGTCTTGAAATCACTTCACTTAGAATTGCGTTAAACGTTTACATGGCTTTTTACGCTCCACAGATGAAGCAAAAAACCGGCTGGCTCGCGGACCTCGCTAAGCAGTTTGTTGCCTATATCGAGCACTGCTCCGTGGAAACCTTCCTCAAGATGGGCCAGGTTTACCACGAACTTGTCGGTGCCGAGCGCAGGCTCAATGCCATCATCGAGTTACTGCGCACTGAGGAACTCAATGATGAGGATAGCCTGTCCGAATTGCAGCGGTATGTACATGCTATGTCGGTAGAATTTGTAAGTTTTGCCGAGCTCGAAACTCAACTGACGTTCCTTGTTGGCGCTTGCCTCGCCGTCTTTCCTGTAGTATAATTGCCCGGCTCGATCACTTGGCCGATCTGCATATGTCTTCCGGCAGGCCCGTTTACGACCAGTACTACGCCTTCAGCCGCGGCCTGGATTTCAGCGCCGATCACATGACAGTTAATTTATCTTACCTGCTGCAGAACATCACTCAGTCTTTGAATGATGAAGGTAATATCGATGGAAGGCTCTTTTTGCTTGAGAACGAACCATCACTAATGTGTGCAATGATCCTGGCCACAGAAAACAAAACTGCGAACGTGGCCGACGAGCTTAGGGATGATTTCGTTGAACCGTGCAGTAGGCTCATTGCACAAGCGAAGAGCAGCAAGGTCATGGCAAGGTAAGCTTGGTTTATATCCTATATCGCCTTGATGCATGATTCTGAGCCAAGAATCCGTCAATGACACTTGATGTTGGGCCCATGCTAGGAAAATTATTCGTCGTCTGGAGGATCTGTCTGAAGCACAGGCCACGTTGAAACCCGACTTGTTGGAGCGGTTCCAGAATCTGTATAACAAGAGCAACAAGTTATCCACGTTCTGTCTCGAGGTGAGAAAAAGATATTTAGTTTAACTAAACGGCGAATCCAGTGGGCATTCGTCGTCCGATGCCAAATGTTGACTAGCTAACTACGCGTTGTTTTCACCCTTCTTTCAGGCGTGCAAACGCATCTCCGACTATATCCAAAACCGCCGTGTCCAAAAGGAGGTGTTGGTCTCCTCAGCCATCCAACAGATCCTCTTTAATATGACTGAGGATCTCCTCAACATTAACGAAACGGCCATGTGGGATGGCGGGTGGAAGTTCGCTGATGGGCTGTGCCAGGAGCTCGTGAACGTTAACCATTCCATCCTCGATGATGGCAAGGTGGAAAAGGGTACGTTTCAGAGCTTCGGTTTTTCGCTTTGACGATATTATCCCCAATCTTGAGAAAGTAGTGGAGCGCTGAATTTTGTTTTTCGTTTCTGGTTTTGTGTTGGTTATATTGTAGTTGAAAACACCGAGGCGCCATGGGTTCGCCGTGCTAGCTATTTGAAGCAGGAGGTTGTTGTCAACCACGACATGGAGCGTAAGCTACAACTTAACGGCGAGGAAATACTGAGATTGGCCAAGGACATCAAATTAAAGGTATGCTGCTTTGGTTCGGCTCGGGACGGCAAACCATGGCTTTGTTTTATGACTTTGAAAGCCTGAACACGCAATATATTCACTCTTTTATTGTGAACCGCCTCCTTTATTTCAGGATCAATCGTTGCAAGAATCCACCGTCAAGATCCAGCTGCTTGAGAAGCGTAGCGAGGTTATCAAGAAGCAAGTACGTTCGTCGATCTTTCGTTGTTCTCTCATGCTCATTATTATTATGTCGCACAGATCAAAATATATCATCAAACCTGACCCTTTCATGTTTTCTCAATCAGGCCGATCAAATCAAAGCCCTTGAGGAAGAGCTTGACAAGACACGCGATCAAGAGAGAAGTTATAGGGAGGCGTGCGACTCGTTGTCGAAGGAACTCGATGAGTTGACGGCTACGATGGACGATCTGAAGAGGTCGAAGAAGGCGGAGAAGCAGAGTGAGTTTGACTGGCTCCAGGGTTTTAAAACTGGCGAGGAGATCAAAGTTTCTTGTTAGATGAATAGAGCCGTGATGTGTGCGCAGGGGTATTGATGCCTTTTTTTTTTAAAAAAAAAAAAAAAAAAAAAAAAAAAAAAGGCACGACGCCGAGGAAGTCCGAGTTTGATATCAACTCTAGTCTTGAAGGTGACACGTATGATAACCTTGCCGTGAAGGCGCAGGTAAGCTTACAAACTGATCTCGGCATGTTGTAGTCTACATTTCAGCCCGTGTAAACCCCACGCCTGAGCTGATTATGACGTTATGATTTGTGCTTGCGTATACGCCAGCTCGATTCGCTCAAGTCGGCTGTCCGCTACCTGCGCGCCGAGAACGCTCGTCTAAAACGCAAGGAAGTCCTCCAAGGATTCGATCTTGCGGTCGTGCCCGGATTAAAACTAGAACAAACACAAGAGGAATCGGAGAAAACTGAGCAGGCCAAGAATTTGCTCAAGAGTGTCGCGCTGGAGACGAAGGTTTTGATCAAGGTTTGTTTGCGTGGTTTCTTTTTCTTTCCCTTCCTAGCCATCTCTCTTTTTTTCCCTTGAAGAAGGCGAAATTTTTGTATGATTGGAGACACAGAAGGATTCTGATTTTTGGCTCTCTGTACGTTCGATTCATTAGGATATCCAATCCATCAGTGCCTCACCCAAGGTCGTCAGCCTGATCAAGCACGAGATCGGCCGGTGGCAGACGCAGAAGCGCATGCCGGATTATCAGTTCCAGGCGCAGCAGGCTGTACTGTACACGCTACAGAAACGAAGCCAAGAACTCAAGGTGAAGATTCAGCAGCTTGGGAAATTAAGTGTTGTAGAGGGGAAACCTGCAAAGGTAAAGATATGCTGCCATTGCCTCTGCTTTTAGAGTTTGTTTTGTTTGTTGACAGAGAGAGAAAAGGCAGGGTTTTTATTGCAGGTGATTGCTATTCCGTTTGCCGTTCCACAAGTCAGTCTTATTCTATACTACATCCACCCACCAAGGCCACCGTAACCCACGATTCGCTGCAGCAATCCCTTGCTAAGATTCAGCTCCCGCGACTGAGTCCTCTTGCCGGCACCGCCGCGGCACCATCCACTTCACTCCACCATCATGTCAATCTCAGGAGTGTTGCCGAGTTCGAACGGATTCATGCCATCTTTGTCAATTGAGCAGTCTTTCGAACGAGGATTTTGGATCAATGCAAATTATTTCTTTCTATCTTCTTCACGTTCTATTATATATTAACTCACGTCGGTTTCCACACTTTCGTGCTCACATTGTTTCCATTGGTGTTTCATACTTGGTGCTCATGCACAGCCCAAGAAACTAAACTTTACGTAGTGTCGCTCTTTGGTGTCGTCTTTTTTCTTCATTTGGAGAACGACCTTTCCTTCTGTTAGCTAATTACTTCTTTGGTAGAGTGCAAAAGGCATCTCTTTGCCTTGTTTAAATCATTGTGATTGTGTTAAAAATCAAACCGATAAAATCAACGAGCTCGCTCGTAAATACTTTTTGTACCTCCCCTCCTCAGGCCTTCCTTCCTTTTTTTTTTTTTTTTTTTTTTAAATTGAACTTGCTTCCCCACTACTTAATGACCATAATGTTATGGATCACTTTTCCCTAATCAGCACAGAATGGGATATCACGTCAGTCAGGCCATCGCACACCTGGCTTAGTTCTCCCGCACTTGGTGCCGTTGTGGACCCGAAACGGCGGTTTAGGAAGGGAAGACATTACACGAGCAGCAAAGCGGCATAGGTAGAGGATAGACTCCAGAGAGCCAGAGAGGGAAGGAAAGGGGAGGAGAAGAGGAGAAGGAAAGGAGGGTCAATAGAAGAAAAGGGTAGCGAGGGTGGGCCCACTGTCTCCCACGGAACATGGCTTCGTCTCATACATCCATACCTCGTCGAGTACCGCAATGAAGTGGTACGCGAAGTTTCTCTATGCAAAATTGAGAGGTTTCTTACTTTTACCCTATAAGGAGTTGAGAGAAATCTAGAAAGAGAGTGCAGGATGAATTTGGTTGAGGGAAATATACAGTTAACTATAAAAAAAAAATGAATGAATGGATTACATTTTAGTTTGTACTTTAGGTCCTTCTAAATTACCCTATATAAAATCATCACAATTAAGTTGTCTAGGAAACAGTATTACTTTTGACTAAGGAACAAGTACAGGCGTCGCTTCATTTGCGACGATCGTCCTTATCAGTTTTGTTGCAGTCGAAGGAAACATTTGCAACGGATAAATTGGACGCAAACGAATGAGGATATATTGATGCGCAATGGCAACAGTAATAATCTGCGTCTTTGTGAACTGTGCAACCATTATTGTCAAGTTCTTGCTCGCAACTCAGGAAATGGATGCGCGTTAACTAGGTTGTAAACCCCCCTCAGAAAAAAAAAAAAAAAAAAAAACGCCAGTAAACCAAACTCGCCAACTCCCTACTTTCTAGACGTCACAGGATGTTGACTCTAGAATCAGGAAACTATGTTTTGTTAAATGCAGGATACGCGTATAGATGCTTTCACCAGTCAACAGGATTTTCTAGAGTATACACGTGCTATTTCCAAAGGTTTGAGGTAGCTAATTAGTGTTTGGTGTGAATGAAGATTCTTTTTGATTTTATTTATTTAATATAGTCTGTCTTATTAATTAGTGGAATGCAAATAAATTAACCAAAAAAGTAAGAAAAAGAACTTTTATGTGTTTAATACAAAGCGAAATGATCCAAAACTATCCCCGTCTGATTTTAGTAATCTTGTTACCATTGACAAAGTCGCCACCAATGCTTCCAATCACGTTGCCCGAGCCGTAGTTAATCATGACGCTGCCACTGACGTTGCCAATCCGGGGTGTGTCAAAGCTTGGATTACTACCCCACCCGTCTGTTTGGTCATCATCAGAATCTGGTAGAGCTTTGCCTAGCCATTGTGGTAGCGATTTGGGTGTGTTTTCGCCGCCGGCGAAGAATGCGACAGGATAGTTTTCCGCCCGTCCGTTCCAGTCACAGGTTGGGTGTTGTCTGTCGCGAGAGAGATATGCAACACGGCTCGCGCAGTGGGTTATGATGTCACCCACACGAACGTAGTTGTCTTGGTGCTCGCCACATCCACAGAGAGCTTCGATGAGTGCCCGCGTAAAAATGCTGACAGGTTTGCCTGTCAAGGACTTTTCATTTTTCCTGCTGGACGTGAGGATAAAGCGACCGCTGCCGCTCGTAAATCTGTGGATCACGTCCTCGGGAAGTGGTATGGGTTCGGACTGAAGTCCCTTTGTTGGGGACTTGGTTTGCGATGCACCGATCTGATTGAATCCACCGGCGAAACAGCAGTCGAAGATGAGGAGGACTTGTTTGGCCTTGATTGCGGAAATTTTGTCACCAAGTTCGGTGCCGCTGATTGCTGTGGTACTCAGTTGGTCGATGTCGTATCCATTGGGCATAATGTAGTTGTCGTTGGTGAGAGGATTCTTGATCCCATGACCGGAAAAGAAGATGATTACGAAAGACTCTTCTTCAGCTAGCTCGGCTAAACTGGTAAGGGACTGGAGGATTTCGGTTCTGTTTGCTTCTGAATCGGTTTTGACAATGACTTTGCTCTCTGGAAAAGCGCAGCGGGTGGGATCCAAAAGGATCCTCTTCAGCTCCTTTGCGTCTTTTACCGTACAAGGTAAATCATAACCGGCGCCGATTAATAACGCCCAAGCGTCACGCGTTGCTGGAGTATTTGAAGACTCCCCGTCGGGCCATGCATACTCGATAGAACTGGCCATAGTTGTTGGTCGGATGAGACAGAGCGTTTGGCATGAATTGTGAACCGCGCCTTTTTTATTTATTTATAGTTCATGTGCAGCCAACAAACAACATTTTTGACATTGTGTCACATGGAACACTCTATAGTTTGCTCGGCTAAAAGAGTATATATTACTTTGGTATCATATCCGCTAATTGATTGATTGATGGAGCGGACACTGATGGTTTTTTTTCCCTTGCCTCCTTTTTTGGGGAAATCTTTTCCATACAATTAATTATATATACAATCCTTAGAATTTTAAGGCTCTTTGAACCATGACAGGTGACGTCACCTTGTTTAGTTCATCTTTTTTCGGGGAAAGAACCGACCAAGTCACTCCGCCTAATGCAGAGCCTTGCCTACCCGCGCACGTTCGCTCAGCTGCGATCGGTTCCATGCGCCCTGCGCATTATTGCAAATTCACGGATTGCTCGCGCCTACACCTCAAAATTGCTGACCGTGTCGCCAGCCCTCCCCGAGCTCTTTCCGCAAACCATCGTCCTCTCCAACGGCGCGACCTACACCGTACGCACGACCTCCCCGCGCTCGCAGATCCGGCTTACTAGGGACACGCGCAATCACCCCCTGTGGAATCCGTCCAAGGTCAGGGCTAACCTGAAGGACGAGAGCGAGCAGCTGGTCAAGTTCACCAAACGGTTCAGCGATCTGGAAGATCTAACAGACGTGTCGTTTATCAAAAGCGAAGAAAATGTTTCGGCCGCGATGAAGAAGGCAGTGGCGAATTCGACGGCTCAAAAACGGAAGACAAAGGGGAAAAAGTAGTTGGATGTGGGCAATGGACAGATATTTTGCTGGTTGGATTGGAGGTTGTTTTTTTTTTTTTAAAAAAAAAAAAAAAGGGGGAGGGAGGGGAGGGGATAGATAAAATACAGTAAAGGATGATTTGTATCTTGTGCATGCCTCATAACTTTTCGAAACCCGCCGGTGAATACAAAAACTAGACACATATTATTTCTGGTATGGCCAGAAAACAAGCATAGAGGAGGAGCACATTAAAAATTGTAACTGGCACTTGAATTACACGTGTGGGTTGGTATATCAAGAATTTTGATACGCAAAGCTACCAGTGTCGAGTAAGAAAAAAAGAAATGGCTGCATACTTGTACTGAGCTTGTGTCTTCGAGATTCCAAAATAAATACCTAATTAAAATACGTTATCATGATAATCACTTGAGATGTATAATATTAGCGATGGGAAATGTATTTATTGTATTTCCACTTTACACCGTTATCCACTTAGCTGCTATTAGCTAAAATGCCAGAATGGAATGGAAGTATGAAAAAAATGATGCAGACGAAAGAAAAAAAGAGAAAAAATGTGACAAAAGTTTTACATAGAAAGGCGAATATACGATGGGATTGTATCATTGCCAGTTTTTGATTTTTACGCGCACTTCGCACAGCAAATTATCTCCTCCCAACTCAACCAACATGCATGCTTTTCGTTCGCTTAATCCACCTGCTCCATCGACGACTCAACCTCTTCCAGCTCCGGCACGTTCTCCGTAGCTTCCACAATTGGCTCATCAGTATCATCGATCGAAAGACCCAGCTTGATCATTTTGTGAATGCGAGCGGCAAACTCGTTGGGGTTATCGAGTGAGAAGCCCGAGGTGAGAAGAGCGGTCTCAAAGAGAAGGGTGGTGAGGTCCTTGACGGTGCGATCGTTCTTGTCGGTCGCCACCTTGTCCTTGAGAGTCTTGACAATCGAGTGCTGAGGATTTAACTCCAATGTCTTCTTGCTCATCATGTAGGAAGACATGGAAGAGTCACGGAGGGCCTGGGCCTTCATGATACGTTCCCTAATTGTTAAGGAAAAGCAAGTTTATCAGTCAGTATTCATGTTCCGGATTTAATATAAAATTAAATAAATAAAAAAAAGGTAGGGTGAGCTAAACGACTTGTAGGAAAGGAAATTAATACTCACATATTAGCGGACCAGCCGAATTGTCCCGTAACCAATACACAAGGTGAATCCGAGATACGGTTCGAGATGACGACCTTCTCAACCCTGTCACCCAAAATCTCCTTAACCTGTTTGGTCAGCTCCTCGAACTGCTTCTCCTCATCTTCGCGCGCCTTCTTCTCCTCCTCATCTTCCTCAAGCTCCAGACCTTCCTTGGTGACACACACGAGCTTCTTGCCATCATACTCCTTGAGCTGGGTGGTAGAGTACTCATCAATCGGGTCGGTCATGAGCAGGACCTCAAAGCCCTTCTTCTTGAGAACCTCAAGGAAGGGTGAATTCTCAATGGCACCGCGGCTCTCGCCGGTGATGTAGTAAATGTTCTTTTGCTTCTCCGGCATGCGCGTGACGTAGTCCTTGAGCGAGGTCAACTCGTCACCAGACTTAGTAGAGGCGTAGCGAAGAAGATCGGCGAGCTTCTGGCGATTCTGCGAGTCTTCGTGGATACCGAGCTTAATGTTCTTGGAGAAGGCCTCATAGAACTTGTTGAAGTTTTCCTTGTCTTCGGCGATCTCGCTGAACATCTCGAGGGTCTTCTTGACGAGATTCTTGCGAATAACCTTGAGGATCTTGTTCTGTTGAAGCATTTCACGCGAGATGTTGAGAGGAAGATCTTCCGAATCGACAATACCCTTGACAAAGTTGAGCCATTCGGGAATCAGCTCCTCGCAGTCGTCCATGATGAAAACGCGACGGACATATAGCTTGATGTTGTTGCGCTTCTTCTTAGTCTCGAACATGTCAAAGGGCGCACGCTTGGGAACAAAGAGGATGGCACGGAACTCGAGCTGACCCTCGACGGAGAAGTGCTTGACAGAAAGATGGTCCTCCCAGTCGTTGGTTAGGGCCTTGTAGAAGGAGGAGTACTCCTCGTTCGTGATTTCATCGGGGTTGCGGGTCCAGAGCGGCTTAGTCTTGTTAAGCTCCTCAGTGTCGAGGGTCTTCTCCTTAATCTTCTTGGTCTTCTTCTTCTCCTTCTTCTCTTCTTCCTCCTCATCAATCTCCTCAATCTTGGGCTTCTCCTCATCGGCCTGTTCTTCTTCTTCTTCCTCATCGTCTTCCACTTCCTTCTCAACCTCCTTCTCGACGACAAGTTGGATGGGGTAGCCGATGAACTCGGAGTGCTTCTTGACAATGTCCTTAATCTTCTTCTCCTCAAGGTACTCGAGCTGATCCTCCTTCAGGTGCAGGCGAATCTCAGTACCGCGACCGAGCAGTGGACCAGTGGTATCACGAGTACTATAAGTCGATGCAAGAGAAGGAGGAAAAAAAAAAAAAAGTTTGAGTATTTGCTGCATTACGTCGTCTGAACGGCATTATCACGTGGCCCAAGTAACGACGTCATAACCCTCATGCAACACCTTTGGGTTCCACGCCCAAGAGATTAAAAAGTAAGAATAAAAAATACATACATGGTGAAGGAGCCGCCAGCAGCAGACTCCCAGATATACTGCTCATCATCATTGTGCTTGCTGACGAGTTGGACTTTGTCGGCGACAAGGTAGGCGGAGTAGAAACCAACACCAAACTGACCGATCATGGAAATGTCGGCACCCGAAGAGAGGAGCTCCATGAAAGCCTTGGTCCCGGACTTGGCGATCGTGCCGAGGTTGTTGACGAGGTCAGCCTTGGTCATACCGATACCAGAATCGCGGATAATGAGAACATTGTGCTCCTTGTCGGGGATAATACGGATGAAGAGCTCCTTGCCAGTGTCGAGTTTGGCGGGATCAGTGAGAGATTCATAACGGATCTTGTCCTGTGGTGGTGAATAAAGACGGGTAGAGAGGAGGAACGCGTGAATTAGCACAGACGAAAGGGGATATGACGCGTGTTGGTGGAGTGGGAGTCGCAATAATAGGTGTTTTATGATTGTAGACGCGCAAGAGGTAAAAAAAAAAAGGAGAGACTATGAAGCTAGGCTATAGAGCTAGGCTAGGCTAGGTCACGTAGAGAAAGATTTATATCAACATACCAAAGCATCGGAGGCGTTGGAAATCAGCTCACGAAGGAAGACCTCCTTGTTGGAATAGAAGGTGTTGATGATCAAGCTCATGAGCTGAGAGATCTCAGCCTGGAAGTTAAAGGTTTCGGTCTCGACAGACACGGTTTCGGTCTCGACAGACATGGTTTCGGGCTCGACAGACATGGTTGAGGTTTTTTTTTTTTGAGAGAGTTATTTGGGAGTTGAGTTGGGGTGATTATTCGTGAAGAGGAAGAGAAGAGACAGCCAAAGAGATTTTTTTTTTCCGCACAAAGAGAGAGAGCAAGGCGGATAGGCTGGGCTGGGAAGGGGGAGTTCTTATACGAATCTGGCCACGAAAATTTTCGCCAGCTTCGATCGCGGTCCAGAGTCACTGGGCCGCCAATCATGACGCGAGAAATGTGAGGAAAGTGCCAGAAGGACCGGATGAGACTGTGCCAGCTCAAAAACCCTTCGAGGAAGGTGCTGGAAACTACCGTCAACAAAGCCACCATCGCTCAAACCCTCTCTCCACCAACCACTCTGTGGCTCGTCTCCTTTTTGTGGCATGTGTCAAAATGCTCCTGAAACCCGCCAATCGAAAACCGTATCCCTTAACGTGAACGGTACATTTTCTGTTCTCTCGCTTTCTCTCGCACGAAACATGTGGCGCGGCAAGTCCTCACGTGATTGCTACTCTGATGTTTTTGCGTCTTTCTATGAAGTAATGAAACAACGGCTCACTGATCAGTCTCACCGGTGACGCCAAAATGGGGGCGGCGAAACTAAATTCCGTCAACGAAACGATCCGTGTAAAACTTGATTGATATATTACTTTCATTTCTGGAGACTGTGATGCTGCGGCGCTCCGACATATAAGGTAAACTTTAAAAAGAGAGTTGAATAAACAAAGACCTCCTTTGTTTGTGGCTCACAACCTCCTTTTTTTTTTTTTTTTTTTGCTATATACACTTCTGAAAACAGCCAAAACACCCCCAAAAGAATTCTTCCGACACAGTCATCACGTGAAGATTGGTGAGCAGTCAGGTCGTGTTTTACATGAAAAAAATTACCCCACCTCAAACCTCAAACATGACTTTGATTTTATTCCAATTTTTTTATCACAAAAAAATAAATAAATAAATATAATATTATAACAGACTTATTAAGTTTTGCCCCCGAGGAAAAAAAAAAAAAAAAAAAAATCAAAACGTGCTAGTACATAAAAAAAAAATGTACCAGCACATAAAAAACTTCTCAGTAAAAATGCGATGTCCGGGAATCGAACCCGGGGCTAAAGCTTGGGAAGCTTCAAGTTTGCCACTAACCTAACATCGCTTTCGTGTTGTGGTACTCAGGCAATATATTATTTTATGCATAACCGAAACATCACGTCACTACATAACTAATTAATTAATTAGTTTTTTTTTTTTTAAAAATTTCTCATCCCTAGGGAGTCTAGATTGATATAAATAATTCTGACGATGCTAAAATATGTATTCCTGGGTAAATACCTATTTCTTCTGCAGTCAGCGTGAAATTGACATCCAGGCGGTCGCTAATGATATGGTTTATTTACAAAAAAAAAAAAAAGAAAAAAAAAAACAAAGAAAACAAAAAAAAAAAAAAAAAAAAAGAAAAAAAAAAACTAGGATTACCATTCAAAAAAAAAAAAAAAAATTATACCGGATGTTTGCGTATAGCTAATGTTCTCTCACCATACGAATATTGATAAACATTGGCAAATAGGTTGCTCGTAATAGTAGTATATACATACATATTGCTAGTAAGATAGCACGAAAGCCAAAAAAAAAAAAAAAAAAAAAAAAAAAAAAAAAAAAAAAAAAAAAAAAAAAAAAAAAAAAAAAAAAAAAAAAAAAAAAAAAAAACACCACTATGGCAACACCTGCTATTACTAATTGCCCTCAACGCCTGCATCCATATGGCATCGAATAGCCGGTTGCGTAAGGTATCGAGTACCCTACAGGCCCCGAGTTATAGCATTGGTTGTACCCATAGGGGCCAGCGCAGCTATCGTACCCATTGGAGGCGACGTTTGAGCAGGTGTTGGAACAGCAGTTGTTGCTACCCGAGACAATGCCGGTGTTGTATCCCGTGACACATCGTTTTCGCATGCAGGATGTCTGGTCGCACCGCTTGAAGAAGCGGTTGGGAGAAAAACCCGAGCCGTAGGCGGGACTACGTCGGTCCAATGCGAGCGGATGAGAAGCTGCCGACGGTGGATTGATGAAGGTGGAGAGAAGCAAGAGAAAGGTGAAAGAGACCAGGATGTGGAATGGAGTATGGGATTTGTATGCGAGCATGGTTAGATAGGTTTTAGTGAATGGAATTTGGAGATGTGTATGTAAACGCTGTAGATATTGTATGTAAACGCTGTAGATATTGTATGTAAACGCTGTAGATATTACGAGGGGGCGACAGCTTTCTTTTATGCACCGTCCGATTTCTAGGGTTTGGATAACTGGCGTAGTTCAATTTGTTGTGCCCATAATAAATCTTTATATTTATCAACAGAAATAATTGCTCATAGATTGGCAAAATCACAATCTCAAACACGAACCCGTAGCCAGAAGTCGCAAATATAAACCAATTATGTTGATATAAACTATTCTATATATCACAATCTTACAGCACGAGCCGACTCAATCGTCCCGATATCAATCCACGATAAATTGTCTTGGATGCAAGACGAGACAAAACGTGACTTGAAATGATTGGCATAAGACATCAATAGATTTACAACCGCGAGGCGCAGTATTTTAGGATAAAAAGGAGGTGACGTTATGTATTTTTGTGACTTGTATAGACGCGAGGCTTGGCCTTGAGACGAAACTCCATCATGAATCCTCCCACTCGGTTGCCACAACAGCCTTCCGGACCCTCCTTCTCAGCTGCTCCTCACGCCCCCGTACCCCACGTACATGAGAATGCCGATGTCATCCCTGAAATCCATGCCGAAATCGCCGCACCCAGCAGGCCGTCCCCAATTTTGGCCTACCTCGAACCCGACCAGATCGTGTCCGAGTCATCCCAAAAGTATATCGAATGTTTGAGGAGGTGGTATTGTGATTTGATGAATCTTCTTGTTAGCGGTATCTTTGTGGGTCGCATATTCTTGGAAGAGAGATGGGACGTGTCGAGCGCAGCTTATGGAATGTTCGAGCCGAAAATACAAGACTTTCTCAAATTCCTCAGGACATGGTGTTTCATTGCCCCGCAGGTACCGATATGGGAGGTTGAAGAACCAAAGCTTTTTAAAACTCTCGACAACGCTGGTAATGAAAAACGACAGGACAAGGCCGGGGGGGAGGATAGTGACGGAGAGCAAGTAGGAAAGGCAATCACAGACGATGATGGAACGGAAGCGATTTCACGAGGTTTCGACCACAGCATAGCGACTATTCAACCTGACCTCGATGGCATTGTTGGCCTAGAAGCGCAAAAACGAACACCCAAAGCAACACACAACATTGACGCCGGTGTCAAAATAGATGACATCACGTCAAAACCGGATTTCCACCCTCAAAAGTGTGAGTTGAATCCCGACCTGAATTCGCCCGTTCGCAAAGCGCTCAATGAGGTTTCTCGTGCTATTTCCGCTAGGCACGTCATCCCCTTTCAACCACACTGCGAACGCACCCTCACTGAGCTCACCGCGATCGACGAACGGCTTCAGAGCGAAATAAGTGCCGTGCAACCGGGAAAGCTCTCTATGTCGAAAGTAATTTACTTGAAATTAAATGCTCTCTGTAAAGCGAACCGTGATATTAAGAAGGAAGTCGTCGTCTGGGTTGAAAAGGCAACGGAAGCTTGGGAAAAGGTAAACGAAGAACCGCAAGAGGTCAGGGAGTACCTACAGGAGCTAAAAGGCATGATAGCAAAGAAATTGGATAAAATGTACGAGAGGACCGAGGTGCCTTGATGAGGAAGATTTTGGGTTGGGAATAATTAACAACAGGTTAAGCAATAGAATTGGAAGGATAGGCAATTTTTAATTACAATCATTATTTTGACTCCGCCCCTTTCCCACACAAGGTATCTGAGCTCGAAAACTTTTTATCCTCATCATTGACATTGCGTGAAAAAATCGGTATATCAGAATTATTCCTTATTATTTTTTTTGTTGTTGTTGTTGCTTGTGCTTTTACGGTGTTGTGTGTGTGCGGACGTGCGTGCCTGCGTGTGTACCTACGTATATACCTTGTGTGCATACGTATATTGCGTGTGCACGTGCATGTGCGCATATTCAAAAATCATGTAGTTTTTCATAATAGTTTATAACTTAGCAAGCTAGTTTATAACAACTATTTAGGCTTTATATAACGCTGGCATATCGGGCTTTTATTTCTACAAATATGCAAGGTTATTCCAGCTTGCCATCAGAATTTGATTCAAAGAAGATAGCGTCTCTGACGAATAAAATCTGGGCAATCGCGGCAAAATAATAATAATAATAATAATAATAAAATTCCAATACACGCCATCAGTGCATTATTCGGATTGTCACACTTCCCATACCAGATTCTTGTTGTGTAATGTCACTTGGTCTTTATTGAACGGTTCACTCCTACCCGCGTACCAACAAGGTCCTCTCCCGAGTCGACATCTATAAAGGCCAGAAACAACAACATTCTGCTTTGTGACCCTCTTACTAATAAAGTACAATCAGTGGACAAAAAAAAAAAAATAAAATTAAAAAAATAATAATTTTTTTTTTTTTTTTTTTTTTTTTTTTTTT
>RBNK01000381.1:0-27007 GCA_003990785.1 Endogone sp. FLAS-F59071 | reverse complement strand
GGATATTATAGTCAAATTAAACCAAGAAGCTCCCTTACAGTTACTGGAATTACAATTGATGTAGAAGTAATCAATATAGACTATATAGGTGAAATCAAGATTATAGTTATCAATTAACATCAATTTAATATAGCTAAACTTTATAGAGGAGACTGAGTCATGCAGCTAATAATCATACCCATTTGGACAGGCAAAGCTATAGAAGTAACTAATCTTAAGGAAACAGTTAGAGGAAACAAAAAATTTAGATTAACTGAGATTAATATTACAAAAGTCATAACAGATCCTAAGCATGCACCCAAGTCAGCAAATAAGAAAGCTTATACATTTAGAGAACAACTTGACAAAGAAGAAAAGAAAGAGTTGAAAGAACTTATCAATGAATACTATAATATCTTTGCAATAACTTTTGAGAAGATCAACTTGAAACTGCTAAAGCACTTCTATCATATTAATATTCAAGGGCACCTATCAATCAAATATGTACTATACTGAATACTACCTGCTTATATTGAATAGCAACAAAAAAAAATTGATAATATGGTCAAAGGAGGAATGATAGCTGAAACAGATAGCTCATAGGAATTCCCAAACATTATCATATCTAAGAAAGGATTAGAAGTCAGAACCTTCACTCTAAGAATATATACTGATTTCAGAAAGCTTAATAATATTACTAAGGGAGACACCTTTCCGATATCAAGAATCGATGATATCTTTTCAGAAATACTGGTCTATACAAGCCTCTATATAACTCTTAATATAACTAGTAAATATTATCAGATGAGACTTGATGAAGAATTACAGAAGATTGTCTTATTTATAATACTGCAAGGCTATTGAAAATATTTATGAATGCTATTCAGACTTAAGAATACCCTAGTAAGCTTTCAGAAGATGATGACTAAGATATTCGGAGATCTTATAAGAAAAATACTACTAGTTTACATCAATGTCATTACAATATTTACAGTAACATTTCTGGATTACATCAAGGTATTATATGAAGTATTCAACTAAATAAGGACTGAAGGTCTTTATTTAAAACTGAAGAAGTATATATTTATCACCAAAAAAGTTATAATACTTAGACACATTATTGATAAAGAAGAAATCTGAACTAACTTAGTCAAAGTAGAAGCTATCACCAAATTCAAACAACTTATAAACTAAACAGAGATATATATCTTTCTAGAACTACTGATGATATATATAAAATTTTCTAAATCTAGCTAAACCCATATATATAACCTTAATAAAAAGCTATAATTAGATAGAAATCAATGAAGAATAAAGTGAACTTAAGCAGAAAGTACTTAATGTATTGAAGAAGGCTCTGGCAACTGCATCTATATTAACAAAACCAAATTGGACTAAGCTTTTTAAGCTATATATAGATATAAGCACAGTAAGAGTAGGTACAATTCTTTCATAAGATAATACTAAAGGTCTAGAGTGAGTAATTTGTTATGCAAGTATAGAAACTCATAACACTAAGAAGAATTACAAATCAACTAAATTGGAGTATCTTGCAGTCATATGAGTAGTTAAGTAGTTTAGGTATTACCTTATTAGATGACATTTTAAAGTTATTACAGATTATTCAGTGCTTAAATAATTGTTTAACAAACCCAATCTAAGTAGAATATATATATATTAGATTATAATACTTCAAGAATATAACTTTATAGTGAAATTCAGAAAAGGAAAGATAAATCAAAATACTGATGTACTTAGCAGAATATTATTATTAGATGCCCAAGGTAGAGCATAGCAATGAATGTAATATTATATTATAATTTAGTGATTTGATTGACAAAGAGAGAAATTAGAGAAGATATATAGGATTAAATGAAGAACATTTTATTAACTGCAGGTAGACAGTACAAAATTCAGAACAATTTATTATATTATAAAAAAGAGGGGCATATTATTTTAGTAATTTAAGAGAAGAACATATTAAACATTTTATCATTAGTATACAATTACTTATTATCTAGACATATAGGCCAGGACAATACTCTATATCAACTTAGAAACATAGTATAGTGGCCCAGAATGCAAGATGATATAACCAACTTCATACAAAACTATGACATATGCAAAAAACAAATAAGAGTAAAAAATATGCTCTGAGCTGCTTCTGCAACTATTAAGGCTAAGTCATTTTTATACATTAGGATAAATATTATAGGATCTATGCTAGTAACATTAATAGAAATAAGATATATTATTTTAGCAGTTAATTTCTTTACAAAATATGTGAAGGCAATAGCAGTTGAAGATGCAGATGTATAAATAGTAGCTAAGTTTCTACATACTGACATTATCTGTAGGCATAGAGTACTAAAGGAAATAACCAGTGACCAAAGCATAGAGTTTCTAAATAAGCTAATTAGAGAACTCAAGCAGACTTACTATATCAAGTATATCTGAATAACGTCATACCATCTATAGGGAAATGGTCAAACTAAGTACACCAACTAAATGGTTAAGAATATTCTAGCAAAGATTATTAATCAAAAAGCATTATGAGATCATTATCTTGATAGTACCCTTTTTGCAGTCTGAACTATTCATCAGATATCAACAAAGTTCAGCCTCTTTGAACTTGTATATAGAAGATTATCAAACTAAGAGTTTTATTATCTTGAAAAAAATATTGAAATATATAATGATTATTTATAGGCTTATATTGCATAAGATATCAGCAGATTATAATTAATCTAAAAGAAGGCATCTATATTTATTTACAAAGCATAGGAGAGACAACAGATGAACTAAAACAGAAAGGTAAATATAACTTCTTTATATATTAGAGATCAAGTCCTTATATACTAGAATATCATAGAATCATCATGGTTAGCTAAATTACAACTAAAATAGAAAGGACCATACTATATACAAGCTATAAAAGAAAGTATAATTTGGCTTAGGAGACTCAATGGTTCTATCCTCCCTACTTTGGTTTATTAAAGCAAAACCAAGATCTACTATAACCAACAAGCAAAGCCTAAGGAAGAATATGGAAAAAGCTATGAAAGAAGCTCTAATGAGGGGATCTGAGACTATTAACTAAACACTTCTTAACCAAGAGGAAGACTCTGAAAAACTCCTATCACTTAGCTAATAGTACTATGAATAGTTATGTCATTAAAGCAGAGTAACCAATGCTACAATTTGGTTTTATCAAGGTCAGGCTTATAACTTATACTAACAGAATAGAAGACAAGAGATTATACTGTCTAGATTTGAAAAAGAAATGGTTAATAGAATTTATGTATTCTTTTTAGGTTATAAATAGATTCTTACTAGCTTTTATAAAAAAACTATTAATATCATAAAGCTTACTTATGCAGAGATTACTCAAATCTACCAAGCTGTTGAAAATGAGATCACCTTACTTTTATCCAGTTTCAAGAATAAGCCTTTCCCAGTTAAGCCCCTAGATGTAATAGTCAACCCTCAAACTGTCTAATTTTTATGAACTTGCCACTATATCTGATTTAGTTATAGTTACCTTCTGCTTTTGAATATTTGTACCATATAACCATATCCACAGCTGCAAGCTACCTACTTTTATAATAAGGACACTATAAAAGATGTATGCTACCTACTATAGTAGTGAGGATACTACTTTAGCAGTGATTAAGCAATTTGCAATGACTAAATTATTATTATAGCAAAGCTAACTATATTCTTTCAAATTTGTATAAATACTCTCTTATTTTCTATCTAAATAAATCAGTTTGTATAAAGTCTTGTAATATCTCAATATCAGTTATAGTAAAGCCTAAAGAGTATACATAGCACAATTAGCTGCAGTAAGGATACATAAAGGGAGATATTGCATCTGATACTCAGAGTATTCTCACTTAGTATACATAGACAAACAACCAATTATTAGTATATTTGTCACATTATATACTAGTTTACTATTATTTTATAACTTCTTTCTTATTAAACTAGTTATTATTTTTTAATACTTATAATAAAGTAAAGAGTATATTTTGAAATTCTTCTATTAGTAAATTAGTTATATATATAATAGTTATATGATAAGAAAATTATTAATTAGCTAGATTTGAAAAATCAAGTCTTCTAATTAAAGAATTTAAAATTTAATTTGATTTGATTTAATTTAATTTAATTTATTAAAAGCTTTATCTTTTATTATAAATAAACTTTTTTATAGCTATAGTGGTTGTTATAGCTACTCTAGTTGTTGAAGCTATTATAGTTACTATAGTTATTAAACTAAATTTATAGTTTTTTTACTTTTTCTTTAGTTTATAATTTTTTATATATATTTCTAATATTAATAATAGAGTAGATTGTTAGATAATTATTCTTGAGTATAAATAGAATTAAAGTCTTTCTAGTAGTTTTGAATATAAATTATAATTATCTATTATTAGTATTTCTAATAAATCAAATCAAATCAAATCAAATTAAACTTTAAATTCTTCAATTAGAAAATTTGATTTTTAGAATCTATTTAATTAATAATTTTCCATATTATATAACTGTTATATAACTGATTTAAATTAGAAGCACTATCTATTATTATTTCTTTAAGTAAAACTAAAGATAATACTATATAAGTAGATTGTTTAAGCTTTCTTATCTTAATATTTCTATAAATAATAAGATTTTAGGCTTAAATTATATCTTTAATAGTTTTATCAAGAATATTATAAGATATATCTTTTATAAAGGCCTAAGTTATATTATCAATATATTTCTATTATAAATATTAAAAATAGTTAAAACTAAGAGGTTTATAGCTCTCTTTCTTTCTAAAGATAAATTTATCTATAACTATTTTATAAGCTTATAATGTAAAATATAATATTAAATATATTAATATTTAAAAATATATTTAATAATAACTTTTTCTTCTTATATTTATCTAATATAGCTTATTTATTATTTTATTATTATTTTCTACTTTATATTCAGATATATAGATTTTTAGACTTTTTATTACTTCTTCTATCTTTTACTTCTTTTAAGTATAAGTAAGTCTTACCCTCATCTTATACTTCTGTTTGTTATTCATTCCTTCTTTGCTATCAGTTTTCTGTTGAATATTATTCTTATAGTAAATAAAGACTATATTAATTGTAAGAATATCTTAAGTAAATTTATTAGTAGTAGAGGTAGATAATGAGTTATTATTTAAGTATACTATAATAATCTTGATGTTGTTGAGACAAAAAACATATTCAATAAGATCAAAAGCAAAGTAACAAAGTTTTTATGAATAACTATAATTTAAATATAATAATAAATATATTTATATAAGTTTTTACCTCTAAGAAATAATATAAAAAGTAAAAAAATATATACCTCTATAACCAAGCTATAACATGAGTAAGGCTCCGAATGGGACGGTCCGGACCGGTGGACCGACGGTCTGGGACGGTCTGGGACCTGTCTCCCAGCCTTTGGCATTGTTTAATCTGACAATCGTTGTCATGCATGCATGATCATCCATTTGCCTTTTTTGATCACTAGGCTTGTATACGACAGCTTATAAATATCCCCATTATCCCAGTTCTTACCTGTAATTACTTTATTAAATAAGTTGCTACTAGAATTTTGCAAGTGCCGAAGCCTGCGTTTCGCAACAAGTGCCCAAGTTGAATCCAATTCAAATCTGGACAAATAAATTCATAGAAAATCCAAATAAAAAAAATCTAAAAACAGGCTTGTACCTGCATCCTATGCGCACCGTCAGGTCATAATTGAGTCTGATATATATCGAATAAATCGATTAAAATCGAGTTTGAATCGAGTTTGAATCGATTTATTGATTTAAATCGATTTATTCGATAAAATATCAACGGTATTATGACCTGACTATGCGCATAGGACGCAGGTACAAGCCTGTTTTTAAATTTTTTTATTGGATTTATTCTGGATTTTCTATGAATTTATTTGTCCAGATTTCAAAGGGACCGACGGTCCAGACCCGGGACGGGACGGTACGCCTCTATGGACCGGACCGTCCCAGACCGTCCCATTCGGAGCCTTAAACATGAGTGTTCCAATAAGGATTTAAGATCAAGTCTTTTCCAGTTAATACCGCTTACAATATTGGTAAGAATGAGGTGAGAAGGGTATAACTGTTAGAGATATTGCTTTTGTTATTCAAGATCAATCTATTGTTTAAGGCTTGAGACTTATGTATAAATATATTTAAAGGATTGCTTGGTGGATGTGGGGACAAGAATGAAGGTGTGATTGAGAAGGACATGGCTAATATCATAAAGATAGACACCACTACAGGAGCACTTTGCCTTTATATCCTTAAATGTACCAGTGACAAAGGATTCTAGAAGAGACTCTAAGCTGTTTAGGCACTTGATGAGCAGAAAGAAGGGTCATTGGGAATGTACCTGCTAAGAGAGGCCGCGTAAGATGTAAGAGAGCACATAAGACATAAGAGAGCACATAAGATGTAAGAGAGCACGTAAGAGAATCTAATAAAATAAATTTCATTAGCATTAGCCAACATAACCCAGCGGTAACGCTTTGCCACGAAATACTTTGACACCTTTGCCCGACCCGTTTATCGCCTTGCCGCTAGAGGTCTCCCTGGACATCCTCTCCCTGATCGATCCCTTCTCCCTCGCCCACATCCTTGCTGTCTCAAAGCACTGGTGCGATCTAACCAGCCTTACCGATCCCTGGGGGAACGCCTGTCTCTACATCTACCCTGAGACGCAGGCCGTCGTACTGACGCCCACTGCCGGCGAGCACGTCGCCCCCGAGCAACTGAGGGCGCTGAGCGCTCAGTATGATTTTCAGCGCAAGATTGCATACATCTACACATCGCCCGATATCCTCTCGACCCTGCCTCCCTGGACAAAAATGACCACATCGGCGATCGCTCGCTTGATGAAATTGGGGCTACGAGAGCAGTTCGTCGTCTGTTGCAAGGATCCCAAAGCATTCTTTAGAGAAATGCGTCAGTACCACCTCACGTATTCTTATTTCCAAAACCGCATTATATCAACTTCTTTTTTTTCGCAGCTGACTTTTCAAATCCCTTCTCCTCCCCTTCGCATTACAATTGCAGTATTAATTGCCCGGTATACTCCACCCCCGCCCCCTCCCAGCGCTAACAACACTCCCTCAAAGTTCCACAGCCTTCTCCACCAGGCGCTGGTAGCGAGCACGACGGATAACATCTCGTGGCAGCATATGTGGAATACCCTATTGGAGGACAAGCGACGCGCATTTTGGAGTAGCCTGGGGAGCAAAACGGGCGACATTTCGGATCCTAAGGCGCGTGAGTGGCTCTGCTATAGGATGGAAGGATCTCTGTGCGTCGTCAGGGGAGTTCAAGTGATTCCGTTCCTGGTGAGTTATCCTGCGGTAGGGATAACAAATATCTATTTTCATTGAAGGGATTGACTTATTCATCGATGGATGACATTGCCGACGGGTTGATTTAGCACTTTGCTTACCATGTTCATTTTTTTTTTCTTTGTTTTCCCCCTAATCCTCACAGTCGACCTGGCAGAATGGGTATGCACAATTTTAACATATCTATTCGAATACATTGTACGTCATTTCTTAAATTCAAGAGGCGATTACTCAATCTTTAATACCTGCGTTTTTGCGTCCGGACACTCTTCCCTCTAGTAATCTAATCTACGCCCCGAAACGGATTCGATTTTCAGTAGGCTTTACTGACAACCCCGCGCAAATGCACTACCATTCGCGGTGGTTCGATGTCGAATGTATTAATGGTGAGTTTTTTTTTTTTTTTTTTTTTTTTTTTTGTCTCTTTCGTAGGGGTTGCGGTGCGACTCGCCAGTTTCTATATGGCGTCTGATCTATTCTAACCTATCGCTTACCATGCCCCATGCCCTATAGTCGCGCAGTATTTTGATCTTTCCCCTGACCTTGTTGTCGGCCATTACCTGTTTATTACAACCGAAGGAAAGTACACGTATGTATACCGTCGTCCACAGTCGTTTGCATTGCAAAGTACAGAAAATACCTCGAATCCATCTTTAGCATAAAATAAGCCATCTTGGCTTTTTTGCCATGAGTGATATTTCCTTTGCTCACACATCATACACCACACACAGGCCCCAACCCACCGATAACCTCTACTTTGTCGTCCTCCAATGTGTCAAGGCCCAGGGCATTTGCCTCGATAATCCGTCCCTGGTCATCCCAAATCTCGAGAACGGCATGTTCAGGGCGATGAGAGCGACACTACAAAAGTGGAGGGGAATGGTGATGGGGGAGCTGGAGCTTCTGGAGGTTGCGGCGGTCGCGGCAAAGGACGAAGCTGGGGCTTCCGGGTAAATGTTGGGTTTTGCGTGGTGTTGTGAATCGAATCCGTCCTTGATAGGGCCTTTGGTCGTTGCTTTTTTTATTTTTTTACTTTATTTTTTTTTTAACCCACAGCCTGAACCAAGGCGAACAATTTAATTGGAACTGAAAACAAGTAGTTGCTGTATAAAAATAAGGTCGTGAATCCTTTTCGTTCCGGAAATTCACCATTTTCAAAGAGTTGGAGTAATTAGAAATAGCATTTAATTAATTAAATCAAGATCGTTATTTTACATCAATTTTCCTGTCTACTCCCACCACCTGCTTTTGTATGGAAAACGGCAGAATCGCCAGGAAATCCAACGGTATCCTAGCTCACGCTACAATTTGATTACAACCAATTAGACCTACGACCCTCAGAACACATGAAGACAGCCATTTAGTTATATAAAGAGCATTTGACGACGTCCGACACCACAACGTACGATTCATTATCGAACGAACGTCATGATACAACCAATGCCTACAGACTCAATTACCACTAAGCTTACTAAAAAAAATTTACAGAACAAATGACTGAAAAAAAAAAAAGCACATGGTTGTGTGGTATATCAAAAAGAAAAAAAAAAAAAATTGCTGGATAATTTTTTTTTCTTATTTTGTTTCCTTTTCCAGGTGCGCGTACCATGCGGAGCGGCCAGCCCCCTGGTGGTGACAAGAATAAAACATACGATCTAGAAATTCCAAAGAGTCCGCCGCGCCATCAACAAATCCACTCCGCGCACCGAAACCCTGTCACACGCGTGGCACTCGCACTTGGTCCATACGACACGACCTGGTCAGATACACTGGGTGCCGCTGTCCCTTATAAATGTACGAACCTCGTCTCTGATCTGATTTAGCCACGTTAATCAAACCACCTCCCGTCAACCCGACCGGCCTTCACGGCCTATCCATTCACCTTGCATAATCCAACGGCATTAGATGGCCAGAATTACGGTTCCTTTAAATACTCGAGCGCAGCTTCGCCACTTCATCGAACAGAATTAGCACTGTCCCAGGGTACTCACGCTCGGCATCTTCAAACGCCCGCTTTAGGGTCTCGAGCGCGATTTGCCCACCTAAGCCTGAGCAATTCACGTGCATCTGGAAGGCAAATATGGAAACGATGAAATTTAGACAAAAATATCAGAATAAACTCAAGTTAACATAAAACCAACACGCGCAATGCAGGGACTCTCACCCGGTTGATGGTCGGTGTGACAGCTTGTGTCAGTAATGCATGACTGGAAGTCTGAGAGGAAGTCTGGGAGGACTTGTACGATGTTGGTAAGGGCGGTGGCGCGTGTTCCGGCTTGCTTGGTCGTCCGTAGCTATTGTTGTTACTACCACTACTGTATCCCGCCTTTACAGTCTCATAGCCTGAGTCGGATGCCTGCAAACTCTCGATGCCCGCCTAAGGAAAGATGGCAATGTAAAATGTACAAAACCAACCAAATTTCAGATATAAAACACGAGAAATAAGAAGAGCGAGTACAGGCAATAAATAAAAACATGTCATACCGCAACATCTCCAATCGACATATTCTGCTGTGACCTTGGCTTGCCAACTTGCCGTACCGTCGCATCCGTCATTTCGGAGCTATTCGACGACGACGTCGATGACACCGATTGTACGGGCTTCAGCGGCAATGGCGGCAGCGGTTTCACGGGCAATGACACTGGTCGCGCAAGCTGTTGGGATGGTCGGACTGGCTGTCGAACGGTACCGAAATCCCAACCATCCTCTTGGGTGACTTGTGGCCTGTGAATGCAGACCGTTGCATGTGTTAGAACGCCGAAGCCGCTTTAGAATACCGTAGCATGTGTTTACTGAAAGAATGTAAATGTTTTATATACCCAGAATCGTCATCCGAAGATTCACTTTCATGTGCACCGCCTTCCGTCAACCAGCGCTCGTGCTTTTCAATTAACTCAGTGAGATAAGACACCTTCTTTGAACCCCTGATAAACCTGTGTCTTAACAAGTCTTTCGCTGTGGGTCGCTGAATAATTTAAATAGAAGTATAAGGAATCACTTTGGTTAAATATCAAGACAACCATTTAATCATTGCCAATACCCTCTAAATTTCAATCTGAGACCACAACAAATTACCTGGGCAGGATCTCGGTGCAAACATGCCGACACGAACTCCTTGAAAGACCTCCCGTAATTACCCTCCAACTGTGGGGGCGCGTTCTTGGGGATCAGGAAGAGCACCTTCATCGGGTGCAAGTCCGCATAGGGAGGTTCACCCTTGGCCAACTCTATCGCTGTGATACCTAGCGACCATATATCAGCTTTATAGTCGTAGCCAGACTGTTTGATTACTTCAGGAGCCATCCAGAACTGGATTCGAGAGGGAAAGTGTTATTGTGGATAGGCACGGTGCAAAATAAATGCAATACAATATTTCAAATATAGTGTCAGTATAGTGTCAGTCAAAACACCATCTCTCTTTCATGCGTCTCATCCCAATTCAATCGATTAACATCATAGTTACCGGTGTCCCCACAAATGTGTTCTTTTTAGTCAATGTCGCCGTGAGCTAAGGTAGAAAGAACATGTACAGTTGAGCACATTCGATCAGTTAAACCAATGATGCAAACATTTCTACCCTAAAGCGCAACTAGAAGCGATGATCACCTGTCCCGACACACCAAAATCTGCCAGCTTGACTAACATAGGCAAAGGTGTGTGAGATAAATTACTAGGTTAATGAATCTGATTTAATATTTGAGCCTACATAACCTCACACTCTTGCTGTTAAACAACCTTGGGAGTACAAGCTCAACAAATAAAACTCACCATCTCCCGATGAACTTAAAAGAACGTTAGCGGCTGTACATTGCATGAAGACGTAGTGTGAGCGAACTTATTGAATGCAAATACACATGAAATATACATAGATACTGACCCTTAATATCTGTATAACGTGAATTTTATAGCAAAGACAATGATGATTATCAATATGATCAACAGCAAGATACGCGCATGCATCACAAAAAGCTGGAATGCCAAACGCCTATATTATTCCAAACACGTACCTCGATGAAGCTTGCCCTCGCCGTGCAAGTAGTCCAACCCCCGCAAAAGCTCTCTTAGAATGATGGCAATGTACTCCTCGCGGAGTGTACCTGCCTTCATCTAATCGCGTAGAAGGAAAAGGAAAAAAAAAAAAAGTACTAAATGTTAAAATAACCCTGATATCACGTCGCGATTTCCATCAAACATTCCCGCCCTCATGCATTCCAACATTTATTCTTTTTTTGTTTCATTATTCTCCATGAGTATTCAACCATAAAAACCACTCTTTTTCCATCACTTATGCGTTTCAAAGGACGCCAAAAAAAATAAAATAAAATAAAATAAAAAAAAATACCAAATCCGAGCAAGATCCACCCGAGCAATACTCCATAATAATCCATAAGTTCGAGCCTTTCAAATACGAGCCAAAATACCTGCATCATGTGGAAAAAAAAAAAAAAAAAAAAAAAAATCGCAGAAAAAAACTGAGATGTACGACTCAATATACAATCGCCGTCACAGTACCGTTTCGCCACCCTTTTGACTCCACAGTTGCGCTTCACCACAGCGATAACCCACTGATTTCACGATAACCCACTGATTTCACCTCGCCTACATCTCCCACAACACCTTTGACTTTTGCTCCACTCCTCCATATACTAGCACACATTCACATGACCTACAACCCCCTAGCCACACTCGAGCCTACCTTGTGACGTACTGCGAGTCCAGCTGCGACAGAATCGCTATTTCTTGCTGGATGTCGTCGATTTCGTCCTCGGCGTTCTCGAGATCGATAATCTTGATGGCGACAGGCTTCTTTGTGCGCTTGTCAAATCTACAGGTGTGGGGAGGGTGTGAGTTGGGAAAGGTAGTTGAAAAACATGAGCTGAGATGGTAGGTGCATTCCAATACAGCATGACTCGTGGGGACACAAGAATCTCGGTTTTTTTAGTTCTCTTTAGTTTTTCACTTTTTTCTTTCCCCGCATGTCGTGAGGTAAGGAGCAAAAGGGATTAGGCTAAGACTAACCCTTTATACACCTCGCCAAAGGATCCCTTCCCTAGTTAAGTGAGAGGAAGGTTTTGAGAGTGAGGGGTTTTTGTGAATTTTGTTGAGAATATAGCTTATAAAGATGTGTGCTGGTAATCAGGGCGACGCTTCGAGACAGTACGGGAAACAGCATACCGATCCTATCCTGCTTCACATAGAGCTGCTCCGGGTCCGTTTGATGACGTGCATTTTGCTAAGGGGAAGCAAGAGAAACACACAGTGTGAGATGGTGCCTGCGCTAAAATGTAGCTGAGATGGGAGATGAGTGAAAGGCCCTTGAACTAGGTACCATTGATGATAGCGACATGGTTAAAGGGAATTTGGGTGGAAGAAAGTGCCTCTTGTGAGGAGTCTGCTTGCTATAGGTATATTTGGACAAACAATCCACTTGTGACAAACATTACAGCTATCATCCCCGATTTGGTCAAGCACATCCCACCTGCGCGACAATCAGAGGGCATTTGGTAAAATTGCATTCATTGGGAGAAAACGAAATATACAACGAGGAAGGAAGATAGTGAACATATACAAATTATCGCCGTAAATTATGCTGGTTCTGCCAACCCCTGGTCGCGCACAAAAACAATCCAACCGAAAAAAAAAAAGGACAAACAAAAATCATATCCGTTGCTCCATTTATCTACAGTATGGCCACATCGCATCATCAAATCATGAGATTCGCGCGCCACTCCGCGCCACACCATTTCTGTGCCATAGGCACTAGAAAAAGGGCAATTGGATCAAGCAAAAACAAAGTTCACCGCCGCGTTTTCCAGTCCGGCTTCCGTGATCGACTGGTCGATAAGGTCAATTAATTGCTGGCGATTGAACACCAGCTGAATATGTAATGTAAGAAAATCAGGTCAAAATCTATGGCAAGTGCGGGATCAAAAGACAAGAGTTAATGCACAACTATACCTCGAATGGCTGGTCTTGAGCATTCGGCACCTCCGCTTTGACGAATTCGAATAGGTACCGGACGGGATCAGATTTAGAGAAACGCCGTATTACACGCGAGCCGTCTGAGTGAGAAGTAGGGGGAAAAAAAATAATCGTTATGTTCTTTTAGTGTTCTCTTAGGGTTGCAAATCCCGAGATTTCTTGACTAGCCTTAACCAGCTTCCGGAATCAAACACTGTCACTTCTCCGCCCAACCCCTAAAGCTTACCGGCCAACCGGAACTGAACACGGGTAGATGTCTTCGGGTCCGCCGGCTCATCCCTCTTCACGGGTCGGATCGCCTCAAAGGGTGAGATCGGAACAGCGACAGGTGCGGGTGTCTGTGGCGGCTGCTCGGTATGGTCGTCCTCCATCAGTTCATCTTCATCGTCGTCGTCTGACGGCACGACCACAGGGGAGTGCGAATCGGAACTGGAGTCCGACGAACTGGTTCCAAGTGAAGCAGCAATCGCAGCGTTAAACTGCTCCTCTTCAGTCATGTCGTCGATATCCTAAGTTGGGGAAAGGACAGGATGGATGAAGGGTAAAAAATTACACAATGTTGAGTGTATGTGTGATGATGATGATGATCCATATGTGCATTTTGTAAAAACGGATATCTTCTGGATAAAGACTCTAATGGAATCGATTCAGGTGAGCACCTAACATACCTTGGTGATATTTTTCTTCTCAAAGGTTCTCGTTGATCTCGACGAGGAGATAGCAGGGTTCTCGAGAAATTCCGTCACTGTCCAGAAAGTGAATGCAATCAAGGGCATAAGAGGAGTGAATATATGGGAGGGAAAAACCAAACTGTATGGCTAAGTAATCCCTTCGTTACCTCAAAGGCAAAAAGAAAAAAAAAAAAAAAAAAAAAAAAAAAAAAAAAGGGAAGAGGGAAAAGGGGGAGAGAAGAGGGTATTTACGCACCATTCATCAGAAAATCGCTGGGATCCATTGGGGTGTTCCAGACTTTCAAACGTTCACCTTACAGTAGTAACATTGGCGGTCAATACTTCCATCCAACTCATTTGGCTATAATTGTTATACATACAAAACATAACGCTCTACGGGCCCATACCAGTTGCCGGATCAATGATGGCCACGTGTGGATAGTTTTTGAATGGGTAGAGGGCCATGTACTTCGTACCCTCGGTGCTCGTATGACCTAACTGAATAAAGAAGAAGAAGAAAAACCCCACACCAACAAAGCCGCAGTCCATTGCATAAGTTCAACATACCTCATACAAGCATATATAAGCAAAAGTGAATATTGCGTCATGGCTCACCTGCATGAATATAAAGTTCGCGCTTACTAATTCCTTCACGGCTGAGGAGCTCCATAGATCGCGATTCATTACTTGGCACACGAATTCGGCCGAATTCTGGATGTTGACCATCAGCCACTTGCTCTCGGTTCGTGCTACACTTCGTGCCTGGGTTTGAAAACAGAGCAAAGAGTAAGCGAAAAGCAATCAGTGGAATGTGAAAGAGTGACGCGAACGGAAACTTACACTCTCAAAATCCTTCTTGAACATTATTTTAATCGGGGGCCGGAAGATTTCCGCAAGCTTCTGGGCCTTCTCCGTTCTTCCGCCGGGCTCACGATCTGAAGAATGAAAGCCAGATGAGATCAAACCGATTAAAAAGACACGACATTCTCCTTTCACCAGATTCATATCAAATACAATAAATAGGGATAAGAGGGATTGACGTGGAAACCGAAAGTGTAAGACCCCCAAACGAACCTGCCGCCTCTGCGGTGAAGTCACGGAATGCCTCGTACAACGGGGCCGGTGAAGGGTCCTGATCAAAAACGCGGTGACGGCTGGTCCGAGCTGCGGAACAGACAAAAGCATTGTGAGTTAACGTTTGGAAATCCCGTTGTCTAATAGTGACCAGCTCCGCCTCCTAACCTACCTCGTGTGGGATAACCTCCAGGTTCGTCGTACACCGGACCAAGGCCGAGGCCGCTGAAACTAGCAATCGCATTCCCGCCACCGAAGAGTACCTCTCTCTTGGGCGCGATTGGAGCGCGGACCGTGTGGTCGTTCTCCTCGCCTAGCCTGCGGGCCAGCTCCTCGTCAGATTCAAATGACGGCTGACTGCGACTGCGCATGCGGGACGGTGAGTCTGCCGAGGAGGGCACGGAGGCAGAGGAGGTGGACGCGAGGCCACCAGATTCGAGGTAGAGCTGGACAGCCGTGGCAAGGTTGCCGTCAGAGATCTGGTTGTATGGGAAGGAGAAAGATTGGAGTATGGGGACGGGGGATGAGACGATAATTTTCTCTTTTTCTTTTTGTTTGGTCGCGTTTTCTATTCTAGCTGTCTGTGTAAAAAGCGTTTGGTCCAAGGAGGTGGTGATACAAACACGAAGGAAGTTTACAGCAACGTCGGGTTTGGCGTTGGTGATCGCGCAGAACTGTGCAATATTGGGGTCAGAGCTCATTGCGATTGCGACGATTGGTTTGGATACAAAGGTGTTGGTTGTCTTTACTCAAGAAGTGAGTTTTTTTTATTGCTGGTGACAGGACAGGGCTTTTGGAGGTTACGACTACACATCACGTTACTAGGCTGCAAATGACGTAACCACCTTGCCTCGCACGTCACTTGAGTCGTTCCATCTCCAGTATCACCTAGCATGTTTCGCCAAGTTAGAAAAATAGAGAAAAAAAAAGGAACCCCCCCCCCAAAAAAAAAAAAAAAAAAAACATTCATATGCTACACTTGCTTACCTGCTCACTGAACTCTATCAGCTGCTTATTCTCCTCTTCCTTGGCCCGCAGCTGTCTCTCCTTAGCGTCCAACTGCTCGTCCTTGCCATGCAGCTGTTTCACGCTGTCTTTCAATTGTTCGTCCTTGATTCGCAATTCCTTCTCCTTATCCTCCAGCTGCTTAGCCTTAACCCGCAGCAACCTTTCCTTGTCCTCCATCTGCCTTTCCTTGGCCTCGAGTTGCTGTTCGAGCGATTTGACAATAATTTCGCTCGCCTTGATTTGCGTCTGCTCTCAAAAAAATTAAAGTGAGTATAAGAAACAGGTTTGCTGATGTAAGAATTACGACAGTCATCAGGTTGCAGGGAATTAGACTTTGTATCACCACCTTCAGCTCAACGGATTGTTTCTCATTGTCTGAGCGCTCTTTCGCCGCCTCCGCTGCTGCCCTGTAAGAAAATCAAAAAAGATTAAAAGTTTAATCACTACTGCCAATATTTGATTTAAAAATCTATCGCGTTAAACAGACTTTTGATCTGAGCAAATGTGGCGAAAAATTGCACGCACTTCAACTTTTGTGTCGCGTGATTCTTCAATTTGTCATATCGCTGTTGGTAAATTACTGCGTCTTGCTTGAACGTGTCAATCGTCTTGTGCAGCAGCTCTTCATTCTATAAACATTTCCATTACACGCAACATAAGATGAAACAAACCAAGCATATTAGCCGCACAGTCACTTCCAAGCTACATAACAAAGAAATCAACCCAACAAAGAGATCAGACCCAACAAACTGATCTAACCTTACGATACTGTTCGATTAAGATCTTTTTCTCCTCGTATTTCTTCAGCAGCTGACCAAATGACTCCTCCATATCCGACTTGGCCTTCGCGAATTCTCGTCGCCAGCGATCCCACTCCTTGCGCTCCTTCTCATGAACATCTGAAATAAAAAAATAAAATAAAAAAAGATACAAATACCATTAAACGGAATTCCAGAGCAGTTCTTTCTCAGGAAAAAAAAAAAAAAAAAAAAAAAAAAAAAAAAAAAAAAAAAAAAAAAAAAAAAAAAAAAAAAAAAAAAAAAAAAAAAAAAAAAAAAAAAAAAACTAAAAGAGAACCTGTACCATGAATGTCATTCAACATCTTCTCAAACTCATCTAGAATCGACTCCATTATCTTTTTCTCACGAAGCTCGACATCCAGCCGTTCCTGGAGCTGCAGCCGGATTTTTTCAATCTGCATCCGAAATTCTATCGCATATTAGCACCTTTTCCTTATTAATCACATTGAACTCTCAACACCCGAACAAGACACACACACACACACACACCTCCTTCTCCTTTTCCTGCTTCACCCTATTCATCTCTCTCGTGCTATATTTCGGTACCGATCCAGGCGTTAACATCGTGTTCGGGAGCAGGCCGAGCAACGTCGCCTCCTCCCGGAGTTTCGTCGTCGCAGTCCGCTTCCTGCGATGCACCACTGCCGGCACAGTTTGGTCGCCAGGACGTGGAGTCCACTCAATTGACCAGTCGTTGTCCGCCGCGCGCTTGTTCTTGGCAGCGCTCGCAGCCGGCGTGGGCTTTATGGCTTGATTATCAGGTGGCTGTTGGGCAAGGGGAAGGTGGAGAGGCGGAGGGTGGGGGGGAGTTGTGGAGAGGGGTTGAGTTGGGGAGGCTAGAGGGGTTTGGAAGACTAGGGGGGGAAGAGAGGAGGAGGAGGAGGAGTTCTCTTGGTCTAGGGAAAGGAAAAGTCAAAGGCAGGATTATCGTCGTTAGATGGAGTCATTACTACTCGTTGGAATTTGTACTATGATAATTGGGATTCAGCGTGACGGGGATTTTCTAAGTGAAAATACACCGATTATGTTTCCAGTATCTAGCGGTCATGCACCTTGAGCAATATCGGCTGGTTTCTCCGACTTTGTGGGGCTCACTGGGCTTGTTGACGATTCCTTGTCAGCGGGATACGCGCCGACCATCTTTTGGAATAAATAATAAATGCTCTCCATCAGCCACTGAAGAGAGAGGCCAGCAAAGATGAATTAAGGGCTATTTTGTTTCAATCAGGCGGCCTACCTTGAATATGGGGTTTGCAAACATGTTTATTATCCAGCAGGGTCAAGGGCGCGTAAGCAAAAGGACAACACGCGTCTGTTGGGCCAATGCCCTAATGCGGCATTGAGTAAATAAGGACTTTTTGCAGCCAAAGTAGCCAAATGGCTTGCCCAATCGCAACCCGCGAAGCCGATTTGCCGGTCACTTGGTCACTTGGATGTCCAGTCATCTGAGCCCGCCCCCACTTGCCCTTACTCTCTCTCCAGACTATCCCACCCGAGCACCCCATGGGCTCCAAAGCGAAATCTACTGCCACCGGCGCTCCTTCTGCTGCTACCACCTCTACTGCCCCCGTCACCGCGAAACAGAGCGCTGACGTGCAGCGCGAGCGGGAGAAGCGGCGCAAGACGACCGAGGTCGTCGCTCCAAAGGACTTCCAGACGGTAAGTGGGCAGAGGATTGTGGCGTTGTAGTTGGAGTGTTGGTGGGATATTGGATTGTGCGAAACGGTACGAGTTGGATAGCGTGCACAGAACGTCTCGACTGTGTACCTTTTGCTACAAGTGCTTATTCGTTCACTCAGTGCCGGAAGGCAGAGCCCCAGGGCTATGGAACATTCCCTCCAGTTGCCCTCGCAGACAGCCTGAAACCCCAGTGCTGCCAGGAATTCTACATCGACCTAGTACCCTTATATTTCAGCAACGGTAGAAATTCTCAACAAAAACAGCGAGCCTTCATTCGTCCTCCACTCTACTTCCTCTCTCGCTAAATGCTTGTGCACAAACACTCACCCGGTCCATCCTTTTCAAAAAAACCTCGTAGATTGAATTTAATAACATGGACGTGATGACATTGCGCAAGTACAAGCGCGTGCACAAAATCCGCTTCAAGGGCAAGCAGCGTGAGGACCTCGTCTCGGCTGTCACCCGCCACTTCGCCAACCAGAATATAAAGGAAATTGATGCCGTCACCACGTTCCTGTACTCGGTGCATAACAAGGGTGAGTTCGACAGTTTTTCGTCTTTACTGGATATCGGTGCTATTTTTTGTACTGGAGTTCAAGACTAACTGTGCTTTGTTTTGTCTGCAGGAAGTGTGCTGCGGCTGCCAATACCTTTTTAGAAATACAGATGTCAAATGTGGCTTAGTGATGGTTGTACATAATTTTTCATAATACGACGGACTATGAGCGCTGTTGTAAATAGATTTATTAAGCATTTGAACCGTGATATGTGTGTGATGTCCCTCATATGCCCAGAAAGAGACCCTTCATCTTCTGTCGCGGACCTGACCACTACGATAACACTGAAAATTCTGAAAACTCGATATCACTAGCGTCATTTTTTATTATATTTATCTAAACTTTTTTAATTAAATGTGAAACTTCTCTCTACCACAAACCCAGACAGTATTACTAAATGCATAACACAAGTACATACGTTTTTCTTCCCATCCACAATGTTACAACCTCCATTTTTATTGAATATTCTACTTGATTCTGAGATCGGAGAGGTCAGCTTGGTTACCAGCGATGAGACCGTGCGGGCTGGCCGCCTCGAATGCTCTGGTTTTTTGGTTGTTTTTTGGTTTGTTTGGGAGGGACACGAAATAGAGATAAACGAAAAAGTAAAAACCCAGCTCCTTATATATTGTGCAAGAAAAACTTCATCCATATCCTCTGTGATCGACAAAATCGAATTTCGTAAATCAAAGTAAATTATACGCACTCGGGATACCGCGTACGGTAGATGGGAGGCCGCTGAGCATCCTGAAAGAGGATCCTGGATTCGGCGAGAGGGAGGTATTAAGAAGACAGAATTCGTATAAATAGTCGACCTGTTCCTTTAATAACGCAATCACCTGTCGTTGGCAGTCTCGAGGCTCTGGTCTAGATGCAAATCTCTGATACGCCTCATCTCAGCCTCGGGAGTCATATGGTACTCGAGCCACTTGGTGATGGGGTGCCTCTCCTGCATCAGCAAGTGAAATATTAGGAATACAAAATACAAAAATAAATAAAATAAATAAAATAAAATAAAAGCCGGAAGATATTCGTGTCAATGGGCTTTGTGAAATTGAAAGCCCAAAACAGAACAACTCACACCAGACTTTTCCAGATACTGGTCGAGGCGGGCCCACGCAAAGCCGACCAGAACAACGAGGATTGTATTCCTCCAGAAGGGGTTGAAGTAGGCTAAACAAGTGCGAGACAGAACAATGTCAGCGTCTCTGCTTCCTTCCTAGTCACGTGGAACCCGATACGCACTTTCCGCGGGGAACTTGAGTTCCTCGTGATGTGGGTCATGCGAAGCGGAGTAGGCACGGCGAGCTGCGAGCTGTCGTGTGATGGGAGTGCCAGTGGCCAGGAGGCGCGGCCGCCAAGCGAGTCGGGAAGCCATGGTAAATGTTCAAGTGTGTGGTATGTTTCGGGGTCTATGTTTATGTTTAGGTGTATGACGTAGGACATTTGGTCCTCCCGTGACTGATATGACAATATCGTTTTGATATTTATGCTAGAAAGGTGGAAAGATTTTTTTTTTTTTTTTTAATTTTTCTGTGATTATAAATCCAATAATTTACATTGTTAGTAATGACCCTACTCATCAATGGCATGTTTGATTCATAACGCATAACGGATAGACCCTAAATTTCACAACATTACTGCAACTCTCCCTCTAAATGATATTTCTTTTCGCTCCGTCTCCTCTAGTTACTATCGCAAACCAAACTGAAGGTTTTGTAAAATATTAAATAAGATATTCAATATTCCTCTTTATATAATCAGAACCTTCTAGCCCCCTCCTTTATCTGCTTTATACACCCAGTGTTGCACAACCTCAGGATTTAAAAGTATTCGCCGAAACATGCAAGCGCAGGGGTAATAATCATTAATGATCCACACGCATGATCCGCAAAATCCAACATTGCTTGAGAGTGTCTCATTGAGTTGTATCCAGACACCAAATCCAAATCCAAAAAAAAAAAAAAGTCAGTTCTCAGTTCACGGGATCTACTAAAAATATTAGCTTATGCGGTTACCATATACACAAGAAAACTTTACACCCCTACCGCCACCTCGACCTCCTTTACCAAACCCCTAACGAAATCCTCATCCGTGCACTTCAATACCACGTTCATCGTTGTCCGTTGCGCTCCCTCCTCTTCCACCCCCACCGCCTCTACCACGTATTTAACCAACCCTGCAACCTGGTACCCCTGCCAGCTTCTACCGTAGAGCGAAGCGGCCCCAGGAACAATCTCAACGACGTGGGTGCGTGTAGCATGCGTGACGGTCTCGAGCGCAGTCGTGAGGGCCTGCTCAGCGGATTGGCCAGGATGCTGCCGGATGGGAAAGAGTGCAGCGCCCTGATAGGAAAAGTCGGCGATGCTGTCGGCGAGGAGGGAAGCAAAGATCGAGGGCTCAAGGCGCGGGATTGGGAGCATAAAGATCGAGGCAGGAATCGGAATCTCGAAGGAAGTCTGGCGCGAGGTCGCGAGAAGGTCGTCAGTAGCCTAAGCAGAGATAAGGTTCAAAATTAGTTCCATGTCCCTAGGATTTTCATCCTATGGCTTTACTTCACCTGTCAACAACATACCTTAACATCAAACTCGACATCTCCCCTTAAGCATAGCCCGATCCTCGGGTTTCCCACTACCGTAAATTCAGCCACCCCTTCCCTCGTCTCTTCCGTGCTGATCTCCCCCACAATCTGTAACCCCTCACCAGCGGCGTCGTCCGCGATCGCTCCGTCTGCGAGCCACTGCTGCACGTCAAAGGATTGCGTAAAGTGGAACCGAACACCCGAAACGAGCGACGAGGCTGCCTTGTTGGTCACGCTCAGGACAAGTCGCACGACGGGCGACGCAGACGGTGACTCTTGGGTGGATGCGGGGAGGGCAGATAGCGCGAGGGTGTATGTCTGTGAGGTGAGAAAAGTGCGACGAAGGAATCAATCAGGTTTAATTGAATGTAAGGCCATAGTTTAGATTTTCATGCTAAATTATCAAAGGTAGTTCAATACCCACCACCGTGACAACATCATCCTCGTACAATGCCCGGGCATCGCTCATAAACGGCTCGAATGTTTCGTGCCCGTTCTCTTGCGGCACATCAGGCACATTCGCCGTCACGAGCGTAGGCGCTAGAATGGTATCCACTAAGGGGGTCTCCGCGACCTTCAAAGGGTATTCAGACGGATCGAGAGTCAATACAGCGGTTCCGTTTGTTCAACAGCCAGCACATGCTAACTCCACAACATTCAAATAAAACACACCTCCTTGCTCTGCTTCTTCTTCTTCTTGGTCTTTTTCTCTTTCTCCTCCACTACTAACTCCTTAGCTGCTTCTTCCTTTGCTTTCTTGGGCTTCTTTGGCTTCTCCGATTCCGCCATAGCGCCAGCCTCCTTCTTTTTCTTCACCTCTTTAACCGTCTTCGGTTTCCGTTCCTGCCGACCGAATAGCCAACGGATCAGTATTACTAGAACCAATTCCAAACACCGACGACATAGTCAACAACTGGCACCAACCTTCTTCGCCGCCTTGACAGACACGGCCGCCTCGCTCTTTTGTAGTCTCACCCGCGCCTCCTCCCGGTGCCGCAGCTCCTCGGGACTCATGTATGCCACGATTTGTGGTAATTTCTGTATATACCAATACCAACGGGAAAAAAAAAAAAAAAAAAAAAAAAAACCGCCGATCTTGTCATTCAATCACTTCCCTTACCAGAAACTCAACCCCCTCCTCTTACCCACCTCATTCTCCTCCAACGGCTTCGATAGATCGACGCTTAGCAAGCCCGAGTAATCCGCGTCTAGTATCCCCTTCCCTTGTGTTTTCCTACCACCCGCCGGGCCCGACACTGATACCCTTTTTTTTCCCCCAGGCCCGACCTCGTCGTCACTCGCCGACATCGCGGCACCCTCGGGCATCTCCTCCTCAGCGTAGATAATAGGGGCCGGCGGGGAGGGCTCGCGTGCTTTACGCGAGGATTTTTTCTTCTTGGAATCTTTGATCTCTAGTTTCTTGGAAGCAACTACAGGGTGAAGTGTCAGATGAGTGGTGCAAGAGGATTGACGAAAGGTGAAAAGGAGAGGCGTACCTAATTTTCCTGGGCCGACATCGTCGATTGTTAGTTTGACAATCGGGATTAAGTCGACGTCGAAGTCGTCCTGCCTACTAAGACTTGCCGTAGAAGCTTTTGCCGGACGGTCGGCGATGTAAAATGGGTCGTGCTTAATTCGCTGAAGCCTTTCCGCTCGGCGCTACGTAAAATAAAGAGGCGTTATTCCCATCTTTCAAAATAGCATCCGAACACCCTCAACCCTGTTTCAACACACACACGAAAAGGAAAGTCACAAGACCCACCCGCTCTTTTCTTTCATCTTCCTCCTCACTATCTAGCTCTCCTTTTGCTTTTCTCCCTTTCTTCCTTCCTTTCCCTCTCCTCCTCGGCGTCTCCTCTGTCTCATAGACGTGTCCGAACGACACATCCTCCGCCTCGCTTTCCTCTCCGCTCTCGGGTAGCGGGTCGTTAATCCACGCATCGAGATCGAGTCCCTCGGGGACGGGAACCTTCTTCTGCGCCTTGGGCGCCACGGGGTTGAGCTCATACGCAAAGAAGAGCGCGGGAAGCGCAGAGAGGATCGCGGGGGAGCCTGAGGAGGCCGGGTGGGAAGAGAGGATGGTGAGAGTCACGGTGAGAATCTCGCGGGCGTTGCAGGCCTAGAAGGGAGAGAGGTTATTGTTAGAGTTGCTATGATCTGGAAAAGGGTGGGAAAGGGGAGGGGAGGACGCATACCCGCTCCTGCACCTCAAGATCGACGCTCCGGCACCACGTGCCGAGCTTCTCCCTAAGTAGTCCCGTGACCTTTACGAACTCAGTCTGGACCTCATCGTCCCATTGGCCGGCAAGCGTACCGGCCCAGTGGGCGTAGATTTTGAGGATGTTGTGCACAAAGACAGCCTGTGCCGTCGGTTGGAGCTTGGTTACTCCGGGCTGTAGCATGAACTCGAGTGCTGCAGGGATATTTTGAAGATAGCTTTTTTGGAGGAGAATTGGTGGAGTGGATGAGATTCCGATTGATATACGTAGGGCATGAGATCCAAGTGATCGAACGACGACCTACTTGCAATATTCGCCGCAGATCCACGCTGCGGCGTAAAGGACTTCGGTATTGGAGTCTTGGAGAGTGGCGGTGTCGAGGAACTTGACGTCGGACAATATGCGATACTGTTTATAAGGCAAAAGACAATATCAATACTTACGCCAACCGAAGACAACTACCTAAACCTGTCAGGATCAACCGCCCTCCCACCCCCCAACTTCGAACCGAACCCACTAACCCACCATCATCTTTACGGCATACGGTCTAACGCTCTTGACCCTGACCCCCACGTCCATGATCTGTCCTGTAAGCAATTCCCCCACACTGACCCCGGCCACGTACGTCAGGTCGACGAGTACGGCCACGTACCACTCAAAATTGGTCACATTGGCGTACTGCGCCTGCGAACATACGTGTACGATCCGATAGATGATATCGGAGCGGTACGCAGGATCCAACATTGTCGAGGGGGGAGGATAAGTCGTCGTCGGAGTGTGGTCGTCGGAGTCGTCCGCGGAGGGAGGTACCAAATGTGTCATTAGGCGTTTGACAATGTCGACGAGGTTCTTGCGGTTCACCTGGATTGGAGGAGAGGAAGGTGGTTGGCTATACGAAGGTTGGGGAAAGAATGGCCCAGGAGGCACCAGGAGGGAATTTAGGGACTGGGACATACCATCCCGACAATAAGATCGAGCGCACGAATGCGGATGCTAATGTCCGGATCATCAATACACTCAAGTATAAGGTCCTTGTGCTCCGCGACTAGTTTAGGATGCGTCGGCAGTATTTTTCCCAAGGCGAGCAGCCCAATGTACTTTACTAAATCGACAATGAAATCGTCAAATAAATAAACGTCAGCCTTCCACGAATCCGAATCCAAATTTTCAACCTGAGCTGAGCCAATCCTCTCTCTTAAAACCTATACCCACAATTCTGATCCTGATCCTCCAGAAATGTCCTCAATTTGTTCACGCACATGGCGGCCAGTGCCGTGGCCTGGGTTGGATCCGAGGCCGTCGTGGCGTCGAGGAACCCACCCGTGATGACAGTGTAGATGCACTCATAGAGTAGCGACATGGCAGGTGTAGTCTGAATGAGATTAGTTATAGGCGGGAGAAGCTTCTTGGCCAGGCGGGGTTCGAGCGGGGTGAGGGCGCCGAACTAGGTACGGGGCGAAAGGATGAATCAGATTGGAATATCAGTGTTAATTAAAGCCGATAACGAGGTGTAAATAAATAATTACTAGCTTGATGATCTTGATGAGCATCCAGTTGTTTGTTGACGTGGTGAGGATTTTGAAGAGCTGTGGCGCTAGAGAGAGGTAGTTCTCTGGCTTCTTCCGCGCCAGTTCACAGATGACATTCACGGCAGCGGAGATCACGGCTAACAACAAACCAACCGGAAACAATCAGTCAGGATCCTCCTCGACTCGGAAAAACTTCATGACTGAACCACTATAATATATCCCTTTCCCAAAACGCACATGGATCCGGATCTTCCAGCCGCTCTTTTAGCCTCGGGAAACTCAACCTCAGTCCCTCGGGGAACTTGAGGAACACCTTGTACAACACCAGTACGACTTTCTTGCGGATGTAGGGGCGCGAATGATTTAGCATCGAGACCAGATCCTGGCACAGGTCGCGTGCCAGATCGGGAGTAAGGATATGTGAGAGACCGTTGATAGTGATGCCAATATCCAGGGGATTCGACGAGCCAAGGTCCTAAGGGGTAAGGGGGAATGGATCAAGGAGGTTAACGCGAAAAAAAAAAAGGGGGGGGGGGGGAACTGAATATAAGACAGGGGTATGGAAGCGCACCTTTTTAATAAGATTGGTCGTGAGCATCAGTACATCAGTGTCCTGCTGGAAGGTCTGGGCGGCCGCCAGATAGCCGGAGCGTTTCGCCAGGAATTTCGGTGAGGACATGACCTCGACGATGTGGAAAGAGGCCCAGGACATGTCGTAACCGAGCATTTGCAGCTGCAAGGGTTTGCGATCAGGCAAAAGATGGCGTAAGGTGGCATTCATTCACGTGGACGTGTCGCTTGCATCTCACGGGAGGCCTCGGGGTGGTACGTACGTAGGTGAGCTTGGCGATAGCGATGGCTTTGATATCCGGGTCATTGGACTTGATCTCCTGACGAATCTCCTGGAGGCATGCTGCAATGTACTTTTGGTCATTCTTCTTGTTTGCGCGGATACCCCTTATGAGGTCAGTCAGGGACTTCTCAAACATTATTCGATCTAAGCTGTGGAATGAAGGAGCTGTTCTGCCTTCTCGTGGATCTTTTTGGATTTTCAAACGTTGATCTTTTTTTGTGTCACATGATCCCGTAAGCCATATTCGGAGATGTAGCCGGAGCATTATACAAACTATATTACATTCTATCAGAAATTATCTCTAGACTATTTAGAATAATATTTACCTAAAACCTATTGCGCTGCACATGTGATTTATATTTGTAGATAAATTTATATCCACTTTTATAAATAATAAAGTGCTATGTATTCTTTATGTATTTCCCGAGATGACTTACTTCTAAGGTATAGTATTTTGATATTTAAGTAGAAACTAAATCTCAAATTTCATAATAAGGTTGGAATTTTAATTCTAATATTTAAATGCTTAGAACACTGGTTAGTCTCACTTATTCTCACTTATCATTTGAGAAAACTATGCTATCTTACAGTATACTTTACAGTCTTGCTCCATTAATTTCATAGTCTACTCTATGAATTATTTCATCATTTTACTTCACTTATTTCATGTTGCAC
>RBNK01000380.1:0-27013 GCA_003990785.1 Endogone sp. FLAS-F59071 | reverse complement strand
ACTTTGTTATTTAGATTTATCAAATGTATAACTTCAGCAACTAGCAGCTAGTTGACTATCTGTATAAGCTATACACTTTCTAACATTAGCATTGAATATTAAGTAATTATTTTTAAAGATAAACTATTTTTTTTTTTAGAAAATTATAGATACAATGATCTGTAAACAATATAGCTATAATAATCTATATAGTATATATTGTGACGGAACATTTTATAATGACATATATTTTGATCACAGTCATGTGACCTATAATAATACTAAGACCCTTAGTGTTATTAAAAGCTTTAGTATTATTAAGATCCAATCACATTATAACTTAAAATAGTATTTTGATCTGATATATTATTTCGCTATCCAATTACATTATAACCTGACATATTATTTTATTATATCTTAGCCAATCAATTTATATTTCATATTTAGCCAAGCTAATCAGAAATTCAAGTAGTAACCTAGGTAGCTACCTATATAGCATCTTGTAATTTCTTATAAATACCCCACTTACAATTATTAATAAAATTTGAACTGCAACAAGCTAAGAAAGCTTATAACAGATAACTCGAGAGATACTAAAGCCTTACTTAAAGAGTAAGTAATTAAGATAGTTTCAAGATTCTAACAGATATACTTTATTCAATCAATTACACTTAAATCTTGCTAGTTAACACTTATACCGATACATTACCCTTCTTAAGATACTACTGCATAAACTGCTAAGACCCCTGAAACATATTTTCTGCACTTGCTCAACTTTATGTATTTCGCTATTAATATATTTTAATCCATCACAATTAGTGCCAGCTGGCAGGAAATCACTTGACACCTTGACTAATTTGTTACCTATATTGCATAACTGAACTTGCTGAAACCCATAGTGGAAGACAAAAGCAAGAACAGCACTACCACTGCCACTACTTACATTACTATAACTATTGAAGAGAAGATTTCAAAAGGATAAAGAAACCATGGTAGACAGACTACCTACCTTTTACAGATATACTAAAGAATATGTTTGAGAATTCCTGGATGATTTGGAGAGCTACTTTGCAGCCAAAGGAATGGCTGGTACTTGATAGATTACTATCCTAGCTGCCCAACTTAGAGGACCTGCAAGAGAAATATACCGCATAGCCTTAACAGATACAACAGCTACTGGACTAGGAGGATTACTCCTTGCAGCCACTGCAGTAGCTGGAAATGAAGTCACACCTGCAGTAATAGCCACTGCTCATTGGGATACTATAAGAACCTGGTTAGAAAAAAAAATATTTCACTGAACAGAAGCAAGAATTGATTAAAGAACAACTATTCAATATGAAGATGTCAATCAACCAGTGTCCGGAAGATTGGGTTACTACCATTGATCAGTATATGCAACTCTGTAGAGAAACCAGCCCAGTTGTGCAAGAAATAGTGTTTATGAATGGCTTACCTACAGATCTCTAATGTCATATCAAGAGGTTTGATCTCTGCAAGATAGAAGAGAAAGTCAGAATAGTATAAGCCTTTTGGGACACCAAAGTAGGATATTCTATATCACTATATAATAAGTTACTATAAGACTTATGCAGGAAATTCAGCACTAGAATACCTGTAGTTCAAATAGTATCTGCATTAGCCGAACTACTTGAGGAAGACACCATTAAGCTAATAGTTATAGCAAAAACAGGAAAGACAACATATGAAGATGAAATAGAAAAGATTATCAAGATGTTCTCCAAAATGACAGCACACATAGCTGATCTTGAAGCCAAAGTGATTCATCAGAATAAGCAACCAAGAGGAATCTTTATTGCTGAAGAATGCAACAAGACTGAGATGAATTGTTTTCTCTGTAGAAGATGAGGTCACTTTGCCAAAGACTGCCAAACTAGAAGTTAGAAGGAAGGACGGGAGAGAGAGAAAGAAAAGAAGGTTGACTATGCCAATATAGTACAAGAGATCGAAGAAGAAGATAAAGAATTTAGTAAAGAATATCTGAAAGCCTATCCTATCGAAACAGTCAGCTGTACTACCACTAGGAAGACTCCCTACCCAAGGAAGAAACCAGTCTAAGAATCTGAAGTTATCATCAAGAAACCTAAGAAGCCAACACAAAGACAACAGCTAAATAAAGATCAATGAGATAAAGCCTTCAAACAGATAATGTAATCTAGTAAGATGGTCATCTTAACCACAGGAGATGAAGAAATAACTGATCAGGAAGAAAATAAGGAAAAGAAGCCTAGGAGGGTTAGAGAATTTAAATACGACCCATAGTAAGATATTGCCAGTCAAAAGGCCAACATTACCTTTAAATAACTCTTTTAGATTGCACCATCAATAAAGCAGAAGGTAAAAACACAGATTATCAAAACCAAACCAACCATCTGATTCAAGGAAGTTAATACTATTAAAGAATAAGAGAAGCGAATCTATACCTCATCTGCCTATACACAATGCAACATTGAAGGATTAGTATGCTCAGTTATTATCAACACAGGAGTGGGAGTCAGTATTATTACCAAGCATTTCCTAGACTGTCTAGGATGAGATATTGATGAACCCACTATCTCTACCTTAGTCATTACAAGTGGAAAAAGCAACATACCTTTAGAAGTACTCCGAGAAGTACCAGTCCAGTTTGGAACAGAAATAATATCTGTCAGAATGGTCATCACTAATGCACAATCCTACAATGCTGTCTTAGGCAATAGCTGGTTAAAGAAAGCAAAAGCCAGAATTGACCTGGATATACAAAGGTTAATCTTCATCAACCATGGAAGGAAGTTTAGTATATCTCTGAATATTCAGAAAGGAGTAGTACTAAAACTTACTCAGAGACTGGAAGACAAAAGTGATACAGATAAAGAAATAACCCCTAAACAGATACACCTCAATGTGATAGAAGAAAAAGAAGCAAATATAGTAATCTATAGTAAATACTGCCACCTGACACCTTTAGAGAAGAACCAGTTGATTGAATACAACATGAGGAATACTAGATGTCCATTTTGTGAGCAGTGCATCTATTATGCTGAAATGATATGCACTTATAGTAACACGAAGTTGATACCTTATCAGAATACCTTAGAGATACATCTGCTAACTGAGAAAAGGATTAAAAAACCAAGACTGTTACAGATCTGCTGAAGGACCCCACTCTTAATGAATTATAGACTGTATAATAGAAGAAACCCTCACCTATTTGCAGATAATACTGGAGAAGTATAGGATTGCTTTTGGATAAATATTGGACACATCGGCAAAGGACGTCTTTGGGGAAATTGTAACATCTACCTATAAGGATACTACTGAGATGAAGTCAACCCCTATAATCTTTGGGAATGTGAAAATTGGGTCAGATATCCAGATGAACCATATGATATCAACTACCACAGAACTTGGAAAGAATGCCATAACCAAGAACAAGAACAGATAGTACCTGAAGAAGATAAAGATAAGGAAGTATCTGATAAATGGAGCAATGAAGTTTATACTACTCAGACATCTGTCGAAGTTAGAGCCTTATTTCAAGAGGATGATGAAGATGATAGACCTACCCTAATTAAAGAAAGCGATTCAGACTTGGAAGAAGAAATTATTGTACTAAAGGAAATAATTCACCTCAATGAATATATCAGTATGTGCTATTGGTAGTGGAAGGACTTATAGCAAAACCTATCTCAAGACACAACTTACAAACAGTGGAAGAAACTGAATATTTCTACCTTTGAAGAAGTATTCATGGTTAAAGAAAAGGAAACAGCAACTTAAGTCAAGAAACTAACAGAAAGTGCAATTGTACCAAAAAGAAAAACTGAAGAAGCTACAGGTTATGACCTATATGTAAATGAAGACTACACCCTGGAACTGAAATCATCAGCTGTAAGGGGGTTTCTTCTTAACCGCCTGTGAGGAAGCATCTGATGATACTAATTTGCATTGGACTTAGGAATCTCTGAGTATGTCACAAGGTTTCTAAGGTATTGAAAGTACTTTGTTTCTTTATAAGAATATTAATTATAATTTTTAGACTTATAGTCTTTTAGTACTCTTGATATGTATAGAAGGGGGGGTGAGATCTTTAGCTTCTCAAAGGGATCTTGAGTGTACACTGCTATTGAACTGAAGTTTATTAAATAAAGAATTAAGAGATATTTATACAAAATTCTCAAGATGCTATATGGGTAGCTGCCTAGGTTACTACTTGAAATATTGGTTACTAATTTAGAAGTCAAATAATGTATTAATAAAATCTATATTATAGATATTGGCAGTGCCTATGATGTTGGCGGTGCCTACGATATCGGCGATGCCTATGATGTCAGTGGTGCCTATAATGTCAGCAGTACCTACGATGTCAGCAGTACCTATGATATCAGCAGTGCTTATGATGTCAGTGGTGCCTATGATGTCAGTGGTGTCTATGATGTCAGCGGTGCCTATGATGTCAGCGGTGTTGTGAAATTGGTAGATATTAATATTTCTTTTTGCAAGTTCTACCATTTTGATAGTGTCCTCTTAGGTTACTCTAGTGTGTAGTAGTACTAGTTCATTATATCAGTTGATGATTGCATTTTCCACTATGTTCTTGATCTATTCATAGTTTAGTCTAAGTGGTGTTGAATGTCTGGCAGTATTTCTTTGCTGTGGCTGCATCAGATAAGGCTCTTGCATCCTTTAGTTTTAGCAGCTAATGGCAGACATGGTTGTTTGTTATATTTCTGCAAGTGTTTTGTTGATGCTTTATATATCACTCTTACAACTCTTCCCCTTTTGAAAAAAATAGCGTCCATGCTATTTTTGTAAGGACTTGTAATATTTTTCTAGTGCTTCATCTATGTTTGTCAGATTGCTAAGCAGTTCCCATGTTGCATCATGTAAGGGGTATCCTTTCTACTTGATTAGGTATTGTGGTGTAGATCTGTTACCTTGTTTAGTAATCCATTAATCTAAGATTTCTTCTACTTCAAATTCTTCTATATCATTGACCAAAATTGGTGCAGGTAGTATGACTTATCTGTCTGGAAATAGATTGTTATTATTTGGTATGTAACATTTCAGTAATGATATATAAAATATGGGGTGGATTCTTATTGTTAGTAGTAACTCCAGTTTGTAAGTGACAGCTGATATTTTTGCGATAATCTTAAATAGTCCGAGAAACTTATTTTGAAGTTTCTTTGAAGGTTGATTAGATAATTGCCGCAATGTGATATGTCTTGAGGATAGTAAGACCATTTCGTCTATCTCAAATAATTCTTCATACCTTTTTTTGTTTGCATATTTTGTCTATTGTAATTGTACTTTGTGAATTATATCTTGTGCCTTGGTCAGCAGGTTGGTTATTTATGTAGTGAAGTCATCAACAGCTTGTACTGTTGATTCAACCTTTTCTAGTAATAGAGTTGCTGGTGTCAGCAGGTGATAGCCATAGTTTAGAAAGAATAGCAATAGTTTCATTGATTTTTGCTGAGTATTATTGTATGCAAATTTAGCAGCAGTTAAGTGTTTATCCCAATCATTCTGTCGATAGTTGATGTAAGTTCTAAGTATTTATTCCAATGTTTGGTTTATGCGTTCTGTTTATCTGTCAGTCTGTAAGTAAAATGCAGTTGAGAGTGCTATTTTTATTCCAAGTGTTTTGAATAGCAATTGCCAAAAGTTGCTTGTAAACTTTAGGTCTCAGTTGCAGATAATAATTTGTGGTAGTCCATATAGGTGAAAAATATTGTCAAAAAATATTTTTGCTATATCTGGTGCAGTATCAGTTGTTTTACTTGCAACAAAGTAAGTTTGTTTGCTGAGTTGATCAATAAAGACAGTTATTGCATCTTTTCTAGATGTTGTTTTTGGTAGTTAAACAATAAAATCTATACTGATTTGTTCCCATTTTTAAGCAGGTATAGGTAGCGGTTGTAATAGTCCAGCAGGTGATTGTCTGAGTGTTTTGTTATGTTGACAAGTGTCACAAGAAGCTATGAAACTCTTGGTACTTGTAAACATTTTCGGCCAGTAAAAATTTCTGGTGAGTACTTCGTAAGTTTTATTAAATCCAAAGTGGCCTGCTAAGAGTATATCATGATGTTCTTGTAGAATCTTGACATAAAGGTTTGATAGTATGAAGAGTTGATCTTCATAATAGAGGTTGTTATTTCGAATCTTGAATTTGTCTGTTGTGTCTAGTTTGGTATTGAGTTCTATGATTTCTATACTTCTTTGTCTATCTAAACTCCTTCTTGAATTTCTTGTATCTAGTTGTCTGTGATTTTGATGATGGCTTTGATTTGTTCATCCTTCTGTTGTTGTCAGGATAATGTATCTGCTACAACATTAAGTTTTCCAGGTTTGTAAATTATTTCAAAGTAGTAGTTGTTAAGGTGGTCTATCTATTGTACTTATCAAGTGGAGAGGGTTGGCTGTTTGTTCAGGTATTTGAGTGATTTATGATCTGTATAGATCAAGAATTTGTTATCTATTAGGTAGTGTCTCCAAGCCTGTGTTGTATCAATTATTGCAAGTAATTCCTTTTTGTAAACTGGGTAATTTCTTTCTGCAGATGACATTTTTCTTAAATGGTAGGTGATAGGTTGGTCTTCTTGTGAAAGTACAGCTCCAACTGTATAATCTGAGGCATCAGTAGTCACTACAAATTATAGGTTCTGGTCTGGGCTTCTAAGGACAGGTGCAGTTGTTAACTTGTCTTTTAAAGTTTTGAAGGCTATGTTATGGTTTTCATTCTATTCTTAAATAACATTTGTGCCTATAACTGTTAGATCATGTAGGCATGCTACAATTCCTATGTAATTCTTGATAAACCTTCAATAGTATCCTGCCAGTCCTAGGAAGGATTGTATTTCCTTGATCATTATTAGTTTTTCCCATTTCTTGATTGCCTTGATTTTTGTGGAGTTGACTAAAATGCCTTGTTTATTGATTTGGTATCCAAGATATGTAACTTCTTTTTGTAAAAAGTTACATTTGCTAAGTTTGGTATACAACTAATGTTTCCTCAGTATTTCTAGTACTTGATGAAGATATTGTAAGTATTCTTCTTTTGTCTTACTGTAGATCAGTATATCATTAATGTAGATAACTACAAATTTGTCGAGTAGTGGTTTGAATATATCATTTATCAGCCCTTGAAATGTTGCAGGTGCATTCGTTAGTCCAAAAGGCATGACTTTCCATTTGTAATGTCCATATCGGGTTCTAAATACTGTTTTCAGAATGTCTTCTTCAGCAATGCAGATCTGGTGATATCCTGATCATAAGTCGATTACTGAGAATATGGTTGCTTCTTTGAGTCAGTCGAATAATTCCATGATATTAGGTAATGCATATCAGTTCTTGATGGTTATATCATTGAGTTATCAATAGTCGATGCACATTCTAATTCTATTCTTCTTTTTGACAAATATAATAGGTGCTCTGAAAGATGATGTGCTAGGTTAAATAGATCCTTATTCAATCAATTCTTCTAAAGTCTTTTTGAGTTCTTGTAACTCTAGTCTAGATAATTGATAAATTTTCTTGAATGGTGGTTCTGTACCAGGTATTAAGTCAATTTGGTAATCAATACTTCACTTTGTTGGTAGTCCTTCTGGTAAGTTTATAGGGAATCAGTCTGCAAACTCGGTAATAAGTGGTTGTAGAGATATATCCAGACTATTAATATCTATATCAGTTTCAGTAGTTATTTTAGTGATGTCCTTTTCTGTAATAATGCAGCAGTAAACTATGTTATCTTTTTTGAGGTGTTGGTAGAATTTTTTAGCAAAGTAGAGTCAGATCTTGCCATTTCTTGATTTGGAGACCAATTTGATGTTCTTGTTTCGATGAGTAAATTCTATAGTTCCACTTGGCTAGTCGATGTTAAGATTCTTCTGATCTAGCCAACTTTTTCTGAATACTATACTTGGTCTGGACATGTCTATGATTTTGAAATTCAACGCATCCTGGTATGATTCAATTGAGATTGGAAGATTCTTGGTGGTATGGGTAACTTGTTGGGTTCCTCCATTGGCAACTTCTACAATTATTGCTGCTTCACGGGGTAACTTGATTACTTTAAGTTGATCAGCTAGCTGTTTGCTGATAAAATTGCATATTGCTCCACTGTCGATTAGTACATTGACTGTTTTGTTCTTCATTGTTCCTTTGTAGAAAAGAAGTTCCATCTTCTTTTTGAGTGATGATAAGGTTCCATGTTCTACTTTTTCCTTTATTTCTTCCACTTTTGTTTCTTTAATAGACCACATGTCTGTTGTATCTTTGATTGACCAATCTGTTTTCTTCTTCTTGGTTAGTAATTTTATAGCTTTGTGTACTTGTTTCGCTTTTTCTTCCTCCTTTGCTAATTGTTGGATTTGTAGTTTCTTGCTTTCTTCAATATAGCTCTAGCATTTCCAAGTGTTGTCTGCACAGTAGGTTCTGTTTCCATGAGGACAGCATCCATATAGTACTATTCCTTGTGCTATTTTTAGGTACTAATGTTTATCTTTGGTGAGTATAGATTTCTTTTTATCAGTCGATCTGAATCCTCCTGCAGCATATTCAGTTTTTGGAAGTTGTTCTATGACTTTGGCTGTTACTAAGTTATCCAGTTTGATAAATATATATTGTACTAACTTGGCTCCTTTGGTGACTTGGTATTTGCAGTAAGCTGATAAGTTGTGAACTGTGAGTATAATTTCATCAGTATAGTCTGTATTAATAACTCCTGCTTTGATCAAGATTCCTTCTTTGATTTTACTGCTTTTATCCAGGATTTGTGTATAAGTTCCAGTTGGCAGCTTTAGGGCAATTCCTGTCTTGATCAGAAAAATCGATCCTGGTGGGATTAGTGCATCTTCATTTGTATGGATGTTATATCCTGTGGAGTTTGCTGTTCCTTTGGTGGGTATTATAGCATCCAGGTGCTTCTTTTTGATTAAGAAATTGGTTTCATTATTGGTTTCTTATATTATATATAATCATTTATCTTCTGATAGTTCTTCTAATTCTTCTTCTTCATTTTTCTATCTTCCTTCTTCAATATTGGCCAATTCTTGCCAAGTGTCATTGTAGGCTGGGTTATATTCTTTGCCATTAATAGTAGATGAGTCATGGACAGTCCAAAGATCTTGTGAGTAGATTTTCTTCCAATATACTCCTTGCTTGTATCTTTTCTTATCTCCCCAGAACTTTCCTTTGCCAATGTATTGATAGCTTCTCTAGAAGATGTCATAAATTTCTCTAGTGTTGTTGGCATAAAGGTGTGGGTTTTTGCCATGATAAGGTCTATTATTCATTGGTGGCATTTGTCGGCATCTTGGTTGCAGTTTTATTCTTCAATCTTTCTTTTTGATAATGAGGAAATCTTCTACTTTGGTTTTATCTGGTATGAGGTGAGTTGTTGAACAGTTGCACATATGTTCTGTGCAATAGATATATTGATCACAGAATAGGCATCTTGTCTATACTATGTTCTAATTGATGAGGGTGATTTGTTCTTATTCATTTAACTTGCAGTATCCTTGGCTATATTTTTCTTCAATTACATATAGTTGGCTAATATTTCTTAGGTCTGTTTCTTCTTTGGCAGTCATGCTTTTGCTTGCACCCTTGATTTCTTCTTTCTTTGTAATCTTTTCTCCAGAAATAGTGTGAGTACTTCTACATTCAGGTACAATATATCCTTATCTTCCACAGTTGAAGCAAGTCTTTATTTTCTTTCAGTCATCCTTGTTTTCATCCTTCTTGAAATTGTTTCACCATGTCAAGTTGTTGTTGTAGTTTCCTCATCCTCCTCTGAATCCTCCTTGGGGGTTAAATCCTCCTTGATGGTAAGTATCGGTTGTTAGTTTGCTGCTTGAGCCAGAGTTGTGATTCTTGTTTTCTGTTCGTATTTGTTATGCCGATAGAATTATACATGCTGATTTGATGACTATACCAAAATACCATTATTTGTAAGCACATAGGCTCCTTCTCTCCTTAATATGAGTTTCCAGCCACTGTGGAAGGGTTTTAAATAAGGTGTTGGCTCATGTACCACAAGTGATGTGATTGTCATCATTATAAGGCATTCTAATGATGATGAGATTGGCATCAATTTCTGTGGTGAAAGCTTCAAAGGTTTTGCTTCCTTCGGTATTGAATCTTGCTGTAGCTAGTTGTTTCTTTGCTTTGGCAATATGTACACTACTGCAGAATTTGTCAATCAGTAAGGATCTAAGGCCTTGTTGGATGGGGATATTATGGCAGAGAGAATTTTTATTACATTGAATTGCTCGAAAATGTATTTGTGCTGCAGTACTACTTTACTTAGTATATTTCTTAGTTAAAGTAGTATATTTCTACATTTGTCTTATCAATTTCCAAATCGTGAATTGTATAATTCTGCAGATGAACAAGTGTTTAGATTCTGAATGATAGTTTAGATTCTGAATAAGCATTTAGATTCTGAACAAGTATTCATCCCCTTTATTTTTAGCTCATTACCCTTTTTATTTTACCTTAGCTAACTAATCAATTTGTACTGGGAGTTTTGGGCAGCCACCCGTATGGCACTCCCTTTAATTTGTAATTTCTTATAAATATCTGCTCACAATTATCAATAAAATTCGGACTGCAACAAGCTAAGAAAGCTTCTTACAGACAACCCGAGGGATAATCCTGCAAAGTCTAAATAGACTTTGCAGAAGAAGCCTTAGTCTGGGACTAAGCAATAGTTAGAGAGAGTCAAGGGACTCAAAACAAGAGAAGTTTATTTGTGACAAAGCTTATTACATTACATTCACTATATAATACACTTTCCTACCAGTCCATCACCCTTCAAGCTGCTATCACATAATCCACTAAAACCCCTAAGATATACTACAGTGAATATTTTTGCTGTTAGAATATTTTAGTCCATCACAATTGGTGCTGACTGGCAGGAAATCATCAGAGAACCACCCATCCGACCAGATTTCTGTCATCTATATTGCTTGACAAGAGCTTGCCGAAACCCTTAGTGAAAGACTCTACAGCAATGAAGAAGTAAATGAATTCAAAAGCAGGCAAACTTTGAAAGACAAGCAACCTTGAGAAAAGATATTTATGAAACATTAGTTGAACAGACTTTTATCACTGAATCAGCACTTGATCGAACTGATAAAAAATTATAACTACCTCGAAGCCAGCACCCCCTGGTATGCGCTATAGGAAATGATCAGAAGGACCACTGAAGCCTGCCCTAGAGGAAGAACAAAATGATCACAGTAATGATTAGACCTGAAGAACATTCAGCATGTAGTTTGACAGAATATACATTCTCAGATCACTAACTAGATCAGGTCCTGGACATAATAAGCCCGAATGGAGTAGAATAGATATTGCAATAAAGCAAAAGATATTGGACACTAGAACAATTGACAGACAGATGACCTACCTTGTGGAAACCCATAGAGGAAGATAAAGCAACGGCTATCTACTTAGGTTGACTCCTAGATAGAAGAAGAACAATTATTGAACATTTATTAATTATGAGAATCCTATAGGAATTTATTAGGAATTCTCTCTCTGGACAAACTCAGCAAAAATCATATTACTTACTTGGATGAGCGACCAACTTGATCACTCGTTGCTCTCATCTGAATCAAATAGAACAACAGCAGAATCAAACAGAATAGCACGAACAAGAGAAGGACTCCCTAGAGCATGCCAGCTTTGGATAGCCCTTACTGGAGTCCAAAATTCATCCGAATCAGAAGAACCTGCTGGTGAATCAGGAACTTTGCTCTTGTCCCTGATAAAGAGATTTATATAGAAATTAATAGGAATTCTCACTCCTGACGAAATCAGTGAAGTAGATATTTACCCATCAACAACTTCAGGAGGCTTATTCTCCTTATCTGATGACCCCGAAGGTGCAGGACTCGCCACTGGAGTTGAGACCAAGATGCTCGAATCCAAGACTTGACCAACTCCAGAAAAATCCAAGTATCCCTTAGAAGTCACCGAATTTTGAGACAATTCTAATTACATAAAGAAAATATAGAAGAAGTAAACCATCAGTTAATGAAAATACTTCAGGAAAATCCCCGCCTACTGTACCTATCAGGATATAGTGTCGCATCTGCATCAAAGCCTTCATCAACTGGGAGTATGTTGAAATCAAGGCTCACTGCAATAGCTGCTTCGACCTCTTCTTCCTCCTCTTCTTCATGTTCGAAATCCACAAGAAGACTTGCTACAGGACTGGGAGTCAAGTCTAGTTCATAATACCAGGCTGCTTTATCTTAAAAACCCGAAGGAGTCTTGTAGACAACCTTGTCATCACTATCCCTATAACGCTTGCCAAGGACAGAAAGACTCAAAGGAGGAGTCTTGCGAATGACCTTACCATCACCCTCGTGAAGGACAGAAGGAAATGGATATCATTAGTACTGCGAAGTCATAATGGAAGTATATGGAAAAGGAGTAGTGTGTGAATTAGAAGACTTTTTGGAGATCTTGCAAGAAAGACAAAGATGTCAGGACCCCACTCTTATATCTGACAGAATCACACACAAGAACAACTCAGAATCTCACGACCCAGAATAGTCTACCCCCAACCACCCAGACCCGAATCTCAGCACAACTCTAAAGACTTACCCAGGCTAGAAAGAGACACCTCATTGCTGACCCAAGCAAGCAAGACAACCCTTGTCAAAGAGAATAGACGAATCCGGACAACAAAAGCAAGACACATGACAAGATCCAGCCAAGAAACGAATCGCTGAAAGAAAGCAAGTCACCAAGCTTAGAAATGAATCATGTGCGAATTTCACACCTCCAACACCTCATGGTGAGATTTAGCAAGACTGACAACCACAGCATTCAGATAGCCCGACACGTAAACATGCACACGCATGCATACACACCCACTCAAATCACTTACCTCGTTCTGCCAATAACCCTACTGAATCACCCAGCTCGACAAATCAGTTCAGATCATTAGCGTCAAATGAGCTCAGCCAGAAAGCTAGAGGAAACCTGACCGAGGACCCGATCCATGCCCGAATGACCAAATAACCTGAGAGTTAGAATGGAGAAAAATAGACTTGACAAATCAGCTCATACCCAAAAAACAAGCTTCACAGATAAACAAAACAAATCATGCCATCCGAATCACACAACCTACCCCCTAGGCGTAAACAAAATGAATCACACAAGGAATACACTGTGACTACCACATATGGTAAAATCTTAAGTTACATATAGAAATCAGCAGAATGACTCACACATGCACCACGCAGAGAGATTCTTGAGAATTCTAACAAGATTGTTATGACAAAAAAAAAAAAAAAATGAAAAAAAGTCAGAATGACCAAAGTGAGAGAGACAAGCAAGCCATACTGAGCGCTATAAATCTAGAATGACTGAATGAATCCAGAACGACTGCATACCCGAACACACATACCCAGATGAATCAGCATAGAGGACAATGACGACATGTAGAAGATTTAGATTTTGAAAAAGGAAGAGCAAGCACAGTTTTCAGTTATATATTTCTTTTTTTTATTTTGCCCTTGAAGTTGGGTAAAATTGATCAGAAGCATCATTGTTCAATGCAATAATAATAGAATAGAGATCAATCAAAATAAATAATAATGAAAATAATAATTGTTCAATGAATAAAATAACTGATGTAACTGTAATGACTGAATAAAATACCTTTTATTATTATTGCAATGTACTCGATTGATTTCCATTTTCCCTGACATATTTATTTCCTTTTTCCTCTGACATATTTCATTTATCATCTCAGTAACTTATTCCCTTTTATTCAGATTGGACATTATTATTTTATTTGGTAATCTTCAATAGATACTTATTTCATTTATTGGGGTATTTGTATTTTATTATTATCCCCTTTATTATTTATTCGAAATATCCCAGAGTCATTTGTTCATGGAAACATAACAAGCCACTTCTTTACTTAGTATTATCCTTATCAAGAGTAGTATTTTCTTATATTTTTGGATGACTTCGACGAATTTAACTGACAGATTTAACTGAAGACCCAGTGACCAACTTCACTACACCCACCCAGATCGTATGCATAACCAATTTCAGAGACTTGTACCCAACTCGCGATCAGAGAAGCTTATTTTATTAGCTTCTCTTATATAAATAGCCAACGCCCCAGAAACGATTCCCGCTACCACCAAGGATACCAAATGCTATACTAAATGACACAATGCTGCCAGAAAATGACCAACGAGTTCAGATGCAACTTTTGACAGCCTACCATATCTAGATAGATATTGAAGTTATTCCTCTGCCCATCGAAGGAACCACAGTTGAGAAAGCAGCAGCAATTCTTACAAATATTCAATGATCAAGACTTTACCAACAGTAGGATGACCTTCATAACTACTACCATCTTGGAGAAATGTTAATGACTGGAAGCCCACAGGAGGTCAAAGACTTGTGAACAGAATTATCCCTTTATAACTATAGAACAGCATAATAGGTATATAGACTTTTTCAATCAGATCCTGATGTCATCAATTAAGTTGACCTCACCCATCGATCAATACTCATAATGAGTACTAATGCATTTAACAACCTTATCCATAAGCTTAAGAAATTTGACGTTGTACATGTTCTTGTTTGTTGGACTAAAGAATTGAGCTTAAAAGAGGAGGAAAGTTAAAATGTATAAGAAAATATGTGCAGACGCAATTTCTCATATAGGGAGGAGATATGGTGGAGAGAATTTTTATTATGTTGAATTGCTCGAAAACATATTTATGCTACAGTACTACTTTACTTAGTATATTTCTTAGTTAGAGTAGTATATTCCTACATTTGTCTTATCAATTTCCAAATCACGAATTGTATAATTCCGCGGATGAATGAGCGTTTAGATTCTGAACGACAGTTTAGATTCTGAACAAGCATTTAGATTCTGAACGAGTGTTCACCTCCTTTATTTTTAGCTCATTACCCTTTTTATTTTACCTTAGCTAACCAATCAATTTGTACCGGGAGTTTTGGGCAGCCACCCATATGGCACTCCCTTTAATTTATAATTTTTTATAAATACCCGCTTGCAATTATCAATAAAATTCGGACTGCAACAAGCTAAGAAAGCTTCTTACAGACAACCCAAGAGATAATCCTGCAAAGTCTAAATAGACTTTGCAGAAGAAGCCTTAGTCTGAGACTAAGCAATAGTTAGAGAGAGTCAAGGGACTCAAAACAAGAGAAGTTTATTTGTAACAAAGCTTATTACATTACATTTACTATATAATACACTTTCCTACCAGTCCATCACCCTTTAAAGCTGCTACCGCATAACCCACTAAGACCCTTAAAAACATATTTTCTGCATCTGCTTAACTCTAAGTATTTTGCCGTTAATATATTTAGTCCGCCACAATATTTAGGTATCCTGGTTGGGCCACATCAGCTACTTGAGCTACTACCAAAGTTGTATCTTGCCAGGTCAAAGGTTTTCTAGGCAGATTTTGCTATCAGATTGCTGCCGATTTTCTAAGAAATCTAGCAATTTTATTAACCTGTACATATAACTTGGTATATACTTGTTCAGGTATGTAATTAACATTATTGGTGAGTCTATCATCTGGTACTCGATCATCATTCTAGCTATTGGCATTGTAATTGGCTTCAATGGCTGATATAAATATGGTGACTTCTTTGGCTTCTCCATCAAAGGGTTGTAGGTTGACTGCTTTGGTTGTTTGGCTGAGTTGTACTACTTGTCCTATAAGTGCAGTTAAGGCTGCTACTTATGCAGTTAATGCTGTGATTGTGGCATCAGCCATTATATTAGTAAATATAGTTGGTGTGAGTAGTGGTGATGTAGGAAGTTTGTTTTCTCCTCTGTCAGTATGTTGGATATATTCTCTTACTTCATAATCAAATATTTCATCTTCTAAGTCAAGGTCTTCTGATTCTTCAAGTATATTAGCTTCGAGTGTAATTCTTCAAATGGTTGTATCAGTATCTTCAATAAATATAGTGTTGGCGTTATGGTAGATAGTTGTATCTAGTTCGTGTAAGTTACTTATATTGGTTGCTTCTCTAAATGTTGGTCTACTTGGTCCAGGTATATGTTGGAATATAGATATTGTAAGGTTGATAGGCTCCTCGATAGATAGTAGTGTGATAGGTACAGTTGGTCCTAATAGTATTGTTTCAGCAAATCATGTGAGATCTTTGGCTACTAATTTCTCAAATAATCTGTTTGCAATTTGGTAGTAAATGATACCTTAGTGTGTTGAGTAATCAAATAGTGAGTTGGTAATCTACTCTTTGATGACTTGGCAATTATTATATTCTTGTACAGTAGATATGAGATTGGTAAATTGATATTCAGCTTATGTGATGAAAACAATATCATGATCTTCTTTAATATTTTCATAGAGAAAATCTTAAAATGCTTCAAAGTAGGCTTCAGTTCTAAGAGAGTTTTCGAATTCTTCTAAAAGTTCATTATAGAGTTCAAGATATGTTTCACCTCGTAAACGAGCTACTGTTGTTGAATCAGTGCTTTGTAACAGTTGCTGATATTGTGTCCACTTGAAGGATTCCGTGATATATATAGCCTCTCTAGCTGTTGGAAGTGAGATGTATATGGTGTTTTTAGTAGTACTCCAAGTATATTAGTTATGTCTAAAAAGAATTGATAATTCTAGGCCTTTTTTAAAAATATTAGTAGTATGTTTCTAATTATTATAACAGTTTTTCATTACCACTGCTACCAAGTTGTAAGGGGGTTTCTTCTTAACCATCTGTGAGGAAGCATCTAATAATACTAATCTGTGTTGGACTTAGGAATCTTCGAGTATATCGCAAGGTTTCTAAGGTATCAAAAGTACTTTGTTTCTTTATAAGAATATTAATTATGATTTCAGACTTATAGTCTTTTAATGCTCTTCATGTGTATAGAAAGGGAGTGAGATCTTTAGCTTCTCAAAGAGATCTTGAGTGTACACTGCTATTAAACTGAAGTTTATTGAATAAAGAATTGAGAGATATTTAGATAAAATTCTTGAGGTACTATATAGGTAGCTGCCCAGGTTACTACTCGGAATATTGGTTACTAATTTAGAAGTCAAATAATATGTTAATGAAATCTATATTGTAGATGTCAGTGGTGCCTACGATGTCAGCAGTGCTTATGATGTCGGTGGTGCCTACGATGTTGGCAGTGCCTACAATGTTAGTGGTACCTATGATGTTGGCAGTGCCTATGATATCAGTGGTGCCTATGATATCAGTAGTGCCTACAATGTCAGCGGTGCCTACGATATCAGTAGTGCCTACAATATCAGTGGTGTTGTGAAATTGATAGATGTTGATATTTCTTTTTGCAAGTTCTACCATTTCAATAGTATCCTCTTAGGTTACTCTAGTGTATAGTAGTACTGGTTCATTATGTCAGTTGATGATTGCATTTTCCACTATGTTCTTGATCTGTTCATAGTTTGGTCTAAGTGGTGTTGAACATCTGGCAGTATTTCTTTGCTGTGGCTGTGTCAGATAAGGCTTTTGCATCCTCTGGTTTTGGTGGCTAATAGCAGGCATGGTTGTTTGTTAAGTTTCTACAAGTGTTTTATTGATGCTTTATATATTACTCTTACATCAGCCTTTATAAAAACTAAAATTACTATCACTCTACCACCAGAATAATGTATACAAGTATAGACTTCACTACAACTCTAGAATAGGAGCCTTCCCCACATTAATAGATGAAGACTATAGAGAAGAAATTGAGGTTGGACTGGTTAACTATAACCATAGCTAGTTCAAAGTATACCAAGGAGATTAAATCGCTTAAATAGTAATTGTTAAATATGAATAACAACCTTTGAAAGAAGTGAAAGATTTAGAAGAAATATGATAAGGAAAGAAAGGATTTGAATTGACTAGACAAGCAAATGTAATAATGGAAAGACTGAATGACTAGGAGAATGCCAAGAAGTACATCTACTCCCTTAATGAGAATCTGTTATCAAACTAAAAGAAACAGTTACAAGATCTACTGAAGGAGTATGAGGATATCATCGCAATCAGTTTCAAGGATTTACTGGACCAAGCCTTCTTCACTTACCATATTGATATAGGAGATGCCAAACCAATCAAACAAGCACTCTACAGATTGCCAGCCAACCATCATGACTTTGTACAAAAGCATATTCAAGAACTATTGGAGTTAGGAGTAATTATACAATCGAAAAGCCCTTGGGCATCACCCATCAGCATAGTACTGAAGAAAGATGGACAGAGAATGGTTATCAACTACTGCAAGTTGAACTCAGTCACTAAAAAGTATACATATCTGATCCCGCACTTAGAAGACTTACAAAACATGTTGAAGAAGGTATAAATCTACTCAACTCTAGACCTATGAGCAGGATATAACCAAATTGGAATAATGCCTGAAGTACAGGAGAAATCAGCATTTGTTACACCATTCAGATAATATGAATTCACAAGAATGTCCTTTGGACTCTAGAATACACCTGCCACCTTCCAGGCTACAATGAATGAGATCTTCTATAATCTGATTAGATATAGAGTAATTGTGTATATCGACAATATCAACATTTATGCTAAGAACTTTACAGAACACATAGTGATCCTAAAGGAAGTATTTGAATAACTCAGAAATATGAACTAAGGATCAAGTCAACAAAATGCTACTTTAGATAGAAGAAAATTGAATATCTCAGATTTATAATTAATGGAGGAGAAATCCACCCAGACCTGAAGAAGACCAAAATCATCAAAGCCTTCTCAACTCTACAAGATAAGATGATCTTATAAAGATTCTTAGGACTAGTCCAGTTCTATAAAAGGTTTATCCCTGGTTACTCTGAAATTGCCATACCCTTATACATATTGCAAAGAAAAGAAAGAGTATAAGAATGGATACTAGCTGTACAAACTGCCTTTAGCCTAATTAAGGAAGCACTTATCTATGCACTAGTAATAGCAAGACCAGATCTCACAAAAGTGTTCAAGCTGTATATAGATGTATTATCATTCAGACTTGGAGCAATTTTAGCACAAAATGACAAAGATGGAGAGCATGTGATTGCTTATACAAAACAAGCTACCTATAGAGCAGAACCTTCCTATGGAGCTACCCAACTAGAATGTGTAACAGTCATTTGAGCTGTACAACACTTCCGCCACTTTCTGATTAGAAAACAGTTCACTCTGATAACAGACCACTCAGCCCTCAAATGGCTTTGGAATAAATCAAATCTGATAGGAATATATACATGATAGCTAGCTATACTATAGGAGTATGACTTTACAATGCAATACAGAAAAGGACAAAATTATCAGAATGTGGATACCCTCTCACACCTACTCTAATTTATCTGAGATCGACACTCTGAACCAAAAAGAATATACCTACCCAATGGATACTAAACTCTATAACAGATATTTGGATTATCTCAGTAACCTAATCTTTACTAGGATGATGAATGAAAATGATCAACAGCTTATATGGACAACAGTACTCAACTATTTTATCAAGAATAATATACTTTACTGACGACACAGAGGACAGGTACGACTTGTAATTCCTGAATATAAAAAGCAGATAGTACTTCAGACCTCCTATGATCATCAGCTTGTAGAACATATGGGTGTAAACAATATATACCAACAATTATTAGAAAAATATTATTGGAAGAATATGTATAAAGACATTAGAGAATATATCAGAAGATATGATACTTACCAGAAGAGGCACTGAGGAAAGGAAGTCAAGACCTTACAACTAATTATACCTAGAGGACCCTTCGAATATATTAGAATAGATATTGTTAGACTACTACCAAGAACACTTAGAGGAAATTGATATATCATAGTAGCAGTAGATTACCTGACCAAGTACCCTAAAGCAAGAGCCTTACCCCTTGCAGATGCCCTTAACATTGCACTCTTTATCTATGAAGATATTATCTACCACTATAGAATACCCTATGAAATAACCTTTGATCAAGGAACCAAATTTATTAATGAATTCATACAGATATTAATACAACACTTCAGGATCTACCAGATAAAGACTACTACCTACCATTCTTAAGGAAATAGACTTATTAAACAGATGAATCAAACTATCAAGAACATGATCGCTAAAGTAGTACAATCACAAAAAGGAGATTGGGACCTGTACTTATCTTCTGCCTTATTTGCACTATAAACAATGATGTTGAAATTATTAGCTTATTATATCTCTCTCTCCCATCAATGATCAATGGTATATCACTCAATCGTAGCTTAGATGATCTTTGTCTGTATCGACCAATCATATATTAGCATTAATAAATACATGCATATTTGGCTTTATGAGCCATTGCACTCTTTTACCCTCCAAAAACACATTCAGAGATCAAAACTTTAACAGGTTATAAACCCCGAGCCACTCAAATTGCAGCTTGACAATCTGAGATCTATGCAATTATAGCAATTACAACTGCAATTACAGTAAGCATTTATTTAACATTATAAACAACATGTCAAACAATGTGATAAACAATGCGACAAACGACACTATGATAAAGCAATACAATAAACAACACATAATGACATAGTATTCAACGATGCGACACAATGAAATGGATAATCTATACACATCATCATCAGCAACAAGATTGACAAGATTGTGATCTAAATCAAAAACAGACAACAGATATCAATCCCTTGTTGATAACGAAGGATTGGATGGTAATCATCAGAGCAATATAGGATTTAGCTTCGATCAACAGGAACAGATGGCTATAATGATCAGAAATTAGGAAGATAAATTAAACATACTGGCAACCCTATTGGGTGAATTGATGGCAAAAATCGACAAAACAAACACATCACCTAGTGTACCAACCAATTAAAATGCAGCTACAGAAGGCAACATGCCATAAATACAAACACAATCACCATTACCAACAACATCAACAAAGCTTAATGATCTGGCAAAGGAGTACCTGAGATTGATCAACAAATTCAATAGGTCAGGAGGCACACCCAGACTGTTTGATTACTTTGATACCATAGAGCAATTTATCACTAGTGCCGATCTATTAGTACAAAAGGAGGAAGTCAATGCAGCAATCAGTAAAATTATAGGCAATGCTAGAATGTGGCTATGGAGGTATGTGAACACATCAGGAGAATTTGATTTATGGAATGAGCTTAAAGAGGCTATGATGCAAAAATATGCACCAATGGAACAATTGTTATGAATGTATGATAAGCTTGTGCTGATGAAGTAAAAGAGATCGATCGAAGATTATAATGATGTGTTCAACCGAATTATGGTGCAAATTGAAGATATAACCGATACAGAAGCCATACCGCAATATCTCTGGGGTCTAAGCCCCAGGTACCGGGAATTAATACTTGCGCAGGAGAATATGCCGACAATGCTAGAGGCTTTATAACTCATATACATCAGGTTCGACCCGGATAGTAAGCAGAAGTGCGACAAAGCCTATGTGATAGACCAAGGCGGCTACCAAGGTAGCTACCATTGCAGTGGTCATGGCAACCGAGGCGGAAGTGCTGGATGAGGCTAAGGCTATAATAATGATAATGGAAGCAATTGAGGAGGCTATAACAATGACAACGGAAATAATCGAGAAGGTTACCATAATAACAGAAGCGATCGAGGCAGTGATCGCGGAGCCTATCAAGGTGGGAATTTTTAGGGATATCCTTGGAAATGTTATATCTATGAGGAAGAACATGGAATATTTCAATGCAACAAATTCAACAATTGGGTAAAAACAGAAAAAGAAAAGGCTAAACTGAGAGCCGAAGCAAATCTGGTGATTGGTACCATCATCGATTCAGGTGCCACACAACATATGTTCAACTAATGAGAGATTTTTGAGATGGTGGCTGAGCACAACGGCTTGGTCACATGTGCAGGGAACGAGAAGCTATATGCTATGCACATTGGGATGATTGAGCTTGACGATGAGCTGAAATTATGGGACATTTTATATGTACCAGAAATCACCAGAAATTTAATATCTATATGGGTATTGACATGTGACAGAAATGACATAACCTTCAAAAGCAACAGATCAGTAATTAAAATCGGTGCGGATCACAAGGAAATCAAAATCGGACAAGCCAATGGCGACCTATTTTATTTATTGATATCACCAGAGCTAGAAGCAAACATCGCCAATTCCAAGATTGATGACTATATACTATGGCATTACTGGCTGGGCCATCCGGGCTGAAATACTCTGTAATCAATCAACAAATTTATTATAGGGCTTGGAGATGTACAGCTGCCAACTACATAAATCGAAATATGCACTGGGTGTGAACATGCGAAATCACACCACAAGCCTTTTAGATATGCAAAAAATCAATCGATGGAGCCTATCAGAAGGGTGTACTCAGATCTGTGCAGGCCGATATCTACGCCATCAGTCAATGGAGCAAAATATATATTAATATTCATCGATGATGCCACTTGCTACATTACAACATATTTTGTTAACAATAAAAGTGATACATTTGATCGATTCCAGGTATTCAAGGCATTCGCCAAAACACAATCAGGCTGAAAACTGAAGATTCTCTAGTCCGATAGAGGGGGAGAGTATGTAAATACCGAGATATGCAAATTTTTAATCAAAAATGGAATTTATCATAAAATGATGACACCGGATATGTCATAACAAAACAGTGTCACTGAACGATATAACTGGATATTGATGGAGTTGATCTGAGCCATTAAAATCACTGCTGATATACCTGATGAACTTTAGGCTGAACTTGCTACAAGTGTTACATATTTATGTAACCGATTACCAATGCAAGCCAATAAGGAGAGTACTTTACTGTTTGAATTATGGTATAGTTACAAGCCTGATATCAGTAACTTACGCGTCATATGGGCTGACACATATATGCATATTCACAAAGGAAAAAGGTCGAAACTGGCACCTCGATCCAAAAAGCTTAAAATGATTGGCTATCATGATGAAAAGAAGGTATACAGGCTCTGGGATCCAACCAATAGGAAGATAGAGATTAGCTGCAACATCACATTTAATGAATCTATCATATTAAAATCCCTAACAATTATCAACCCAGAAGATCAAGAATATGTCATTGAAGTGATCATTGGAGAATGCAAGATTGATGAAAAAAGGCAATATCTGGTAAAATGGCTAGGCTATGATAATGATGATGACAACACCTGGGAGTCAATCAAACAATTGATAGACACTGAAGCCCTACAAATTTGGCAAGATCACATGCCAGAAGCTAATTTAATTAAATCAACTGATGACCCAATAACCTACAAGGAAGCAATTTCCCTGCCTAATGTAAGGCTTTGGCAGAAAGCAATCAATCAAGAGCTTAAATCACTTAAGAATAATGACACGTGGATGATTGTATCTGAGGTGCCTGTGGGATGCAAGCCAATTGGATGTAGATAGGTATTTAAAAAGAAGCTCAATACTGATGGATTGGTTGCTAGGTACAAGGTGAGATTAGTTGCCAAGGGATATTCACAACAGCAAGGAATTGATTACAATGAAACATTTGCTCCCATGGTGAAATTCACATCGATCAGGGCACTTTTATTGATCAGTGCAGCTCTAAACTTGGAAATTCACCAAATGGATGTAAAAACTGCATTCCTGAATGGCGATCTTGATAAGGAGATCTATATAATAGTACCTGAAGGAATTGACCAATCAGAGCTATCACTGAGAGCTATATGTAAGCTCAATCGATCATTATATAGACTAAAACAATCACCTCGTATATGGAATCAGAATCAAATTTTACAAGACTACAATTAGATCATAGCATTTATCTAAGAAGAAGACAAGATGATCAATTGCTGATAATTATTGCCATATATGTCGATGATCTACTAATTCTAGCTGATTCTATGGAAATAATGAACAAATTCAAAGAGGAGCTTAGCAACGCATTTGATATGATGGACTGTGGTGAAATTAAACATTTTCTGGGTATTCGAGTCATGTGCAATCGAAAAACACATACAATTACAATTGATCAAAGTCACTTTGCTAATCAAATCATTACAAGGTTTAACATGATGGATGCCAAGCCAATCAGTATACCCCTTGATCCATCTATTCAACTCAAAGCTGAAGGGGGAAAATCCGCAAACCAAAATCTATTCAGATAAATGATCGGTAGCATAATGTACTTGATGATTGGGACAAGACCTGATCTAGCTGCTGCTATTAGCATTATCAGTCAATTTTCAGCCAATCCAATACAAGAACATCACCATGCCCTCAAATGATTATTAAGATATATTAAAGGAATAGCTAATTATAAGCTGTGCCTTGGATGTGATCAGGATCTAAAGCTAATCGGTTTCAGTGATACCAACTGGGGAGGAGACATTAATATACAATAATCAACCATGGGCTATATTTTCAACCTATCAGGGGGAGCCATCAGCTGGTCAAGCAAGCGCCAACCAACTATTACCCTATCATCAACTGAAGCAGAATATATGGCATTAGCACATGCGACGAGAGAAGCCATTTGGCTATGCACCCTATTGGATAAGCTAGGATATTTACAGAATTGTGCAACAACCTTATTTGAAGACAACCAATCAGCAATTGCCCTTACCAAAAACCCAATTAATCATGTTTGATCAAAGCATATTGACATTCAGCACCACTTTATTTGAGAGAAAGTTGAATCAAAGATGATAGATATCATTTACTTAGTAACAGATAAAATGATTGCTGATGCATTAACCAAGCCACTTGCATGACCCAGACTTGAAATGTTGATCACAAAAATGAGCTTACGTAACTAACCTTTCTCTTTCAAAAAACTTTTATTTCTCTTATCATATCATTCTTATCACTCAAGTAGTATTTTACATATAGTTATTTGCAGTAAATGTACTTTATAGATGCCATTCGTAATGTACAGTTGAACATTTTATTTTTTTTATTTATCAAGATATGTCAAGCAGGGGAAGTGTTGAAATTATTAGCTTATTATATCTCTCTCTTCCATCAACAATCAATGGTACATCACTCAATCGTGGCTTAGATGATCTTTGTCTGTATCAACCAATTATATATTAGCATTAATAAATATACGCATATTTGGCTTTATAAGCCATTGCGCTCTTTTACCCCCAAAAACACATTCAGAGATCAAAACTTTAACAAATAAAACAAGAAACAACAAAGTTCACTCCTTTTGAGCTCGCTTATAGAAGAAAAGCTTATCAGCTGGTAGACTAAGTGATGACTACTCCAGAACTCAGCTACATCTCCTGGGAAACACAAATCGAGCATCATATAACAAAAGAAATTCAAGAATTATATAATGTCTAAAATAAGATAAGAGAATTTATTACTATTGTACAAGATCATCAAAAGAAGAATTATGATAAGGAATATAAGGAAACCAAAAAATTGAAGATTAGTGACTAGATCTTACTATACCAGAATATAGTAGAGTCCTCATGGTCAGCAAAATTGGACTCGAAATAGAAAGGACCATACTATATTGCAAGTATAAAAAAAACTACATATCAGTTACAAAAAATAACAGAAACAATCTTATCCTATACTGTTCACTGAAACTGCCTCAAGAAATATCATACCTCACTGGAACAACTTCTATGAAGTCTAAGTTAGCCTGATTGAGGTATATTGACATATAAAACCCCTAGAAGATCTTGAGAAGATAGAAGGATCAACTTTATAGAAGATCTGATCAATTATATGTAACATTCAGAGAAGATAGTACTTGGCACGAATTAATGAATGGAAAGAGTACTACCAAATCATACAACTTTGGGAAGAAGAGGTTGAATACATTTGGAACTGGAAGGATAGGGAAATCTGTCAATGAGCCCTCAAAGGAGCACTTTCTACCTATGCGGTAAGAATGGCTGAACAGATTTATCAACTATTCAAGCACAAGCCTAGTGCTCTGAACTACTTTTAGTATAGTACATTCCAACTACACCAACTTATACAAAATGATATAAAGGAGCTAGAGAAAGAAGTAAAACAATTACAAAGAGATTTCTCCAAGTTAGAATTATACCTTGAAGTCTAACTCATAGAAAGGAAGGAGATGTGACAGAACATTTTGTAATGATATATATTTTGATCATGTGAGATTACAGTTATGTGACCTATAATAATACTAAGACCCTTAGTGTTATTAAAAGCTTTAGTGTTATTAAGATCCATAATTGCATTATAACTTAAAATAGTATTTCGATCTAATATATTATTTTACCATCTAATTACATTATAACCTGATATATCATTTTATTATATCCTAGCTAATTAATTTGTATTTTATATTTAGCCAAGCTAATCAGAAATTTGAGTAGTAATCTGAGTAGCTGCCTATATAATACCTTGTAATTTCTTATAAATACCCCACTTGCAATTATTAATAAAATTTGGACTGTAACAAGCTAAGGAAGCTTACAACAGATAACCCAAGGGATACTAAAGCCTTACTTAAGGAGTAAGCAATTAAGATAGTTTCAAGATTCTAACAGAAATACTTTATTTAATTAATTACACTTAAACCTTGCCAGTTAACACTTATACCAATACATTACCCTTCTTAAGATGCTACTGCATAAACTGCTAAGACCCCTGAAATATATTTTCTGCACTTGCTCAACTTCGAGTATTTTGCTGTTAATATATTTTAGTCCATCACAATATCTTTTTTTAATATTCAAATAAGTATAAAAGATATTCTTCAAAAGTAAGGAGATATTTATAATTTTAATACTTATCTTTTCAATTATTATAATAATTGATTTACTTACTTTACTTTTAACTAATTTTATATTAAATAAATAAATATAAAATAATATATCTAGAAATAATAATATATTTTAGAAGTAATTTAGTTATTAAAACTCCAGATTAGATATGCAGATATAAAACACAAGATTAGATATTAAAAATAATTTTATAATATTAGAATAATATTAAATTAAGAATAGAAT